>LPNX010056984.1:193370-338522 GCA_001517045.1 Pseudotsuga menziesii | reverse complement strand
CTTCCTCCAAAATTAATCAATATTATTTTATTATTTTAACTATTATTTTATTATTTTCCTTAGGAGGCCCATTTTAGACCCCAAAATTCCTCTAATGTGTATATATTATGTTTCCAGCGTTTATAGCAATTATAGGAAAGCTATTTGTGATGTCATATTGCTCTAGATTACGTTTATTGCATAAGACCCTCCATAATGTTACCTCTATACTAATAACTTGACATGTCCTTTAGTTGAAGGATTCTCTTATATGTCTCCATTCCATTTTTTCTCCTAATGGTTACTAAAGGGCTAGTGGATATAGCAACTCCAGTAATATCAATTATCGTTGGTTAGAATTGACAAATCATTTATAGGAGTGAAAATGAAGTTATGATTTTCTATTGAATGTTCATCCTATAAGCAAGCTTATATGGTGGAGGTACTCCCAAGATTTATTTCCAAGTCTTTTTTTAAATGAATGAATTCTTTTTTTCAAGTTTGATGATCCCTTTTGACATTATGTAAACTTTATCAATATCTATGGAAGGATTAAACTATGTAGCCTAGATATTGAAGCATGTAGTTTACATATCTCACTTCCATCAATGTCTATAACATCAAAGCTAAAGACATGGCCAAACCCCTTTGCACTGTTGAAGGTGCCAAGACACAACTTAATCCCCTCATTTAAAAAAAAAAATTATGATAATAATCCCCTAATTTTAACAATGGTGTCCAAGACAACTTTTTCTATACCATCTCCAATTAGAAAGACTTTCCTTAATTAATTAAAACACAATTAAAATAATAATAATAATAAATAAACAAAAATCATGTATTTATGATAAAACATAAAAATCATTATTATAAATTCTTTAATAAATAAATAAAATGATTGTTCGTCCAAACCCTAGAAAACAAAAAAACCATTAAATTAAATTATCCATTGAATTTACCCTGCTAAGTCACAAGTTATTGGTATATTTGGCTTGCAGGCTATTGGATATACTCTTGGGAGGTTGTTTTCCCATGGTTAAAAAAAAATTATCCATTGAATTTGACAACCACATTTTTTAAGAAATAAATAATCGAAAGCATGAAATACACATGGATATATAATAACGACAAAGCTAAATGTGAATGTTGAGCTCTGCCTTTAACCTGAAAATAAATGATGCGGCAAATCACTCATCGTTCACATTGGCCTTTCAGAAATTGTTTTTTTCTTTCATTCACATTTCCTTATCACCACTCTCAAATGCATCTAAATAAATTTAAAGACTCGGCTTTGCTATGATCCAAAGAATCTTGGGAATCAAAAATATTTGCTCCAAATATGGTTGAATCGTCATTGTGTTAGGCCGATCAAAAGCAGGAAGAACAACTTTGTCAACTGCAAGGATGCTTATGAGCTTGCCTTTGGGTTGTTCTGCCTATTGGGGACCAATATAGCAGAGCTCCAGGACGATCCAAACGTCGGACTAAACTGAATTGCCTACTAATAATTAGTTAGATATGTGGGCGTTTTTGTATATGATTGGGATTCATCAAACTCCGCATATTATGTTCAGTGTGCCTCTTCGGCTCAACGCCTAGATTTGAAATTCAACATCTTACTCTTCATAAATTTGGGTCTCAATTCACAATTTTCTTTACACACGCATGCTTGCTGGGAAAAATTTGGAAAGCATTCTCTTGCGTGCATTGGGTTCTTCCTACCACACATTTTTAAGACTTCCAGTTCCCATTCATGGAATTTGACGACGAATTTTCACGTCCTAGGCATTCTAACCGCCAGATGACACAAATCTATCTCATCCCTCACAAAAATATGTGAAACTCCAAACAGAATTCACAACATGGTTAAACCGTCAAGTTTGACAGTTGCAACCTACTTTGAATTACTTCCTTATTAAAGAGAATTGACATTGATCAATAAAAAAAAATGGCATACTCATTAAATAAAAAAACTTGCATAAAAAAGGAGGTGTATGCACAAAAGTACTCTTATTCCCCATTATTTCGCTATTTGATAAGGTAGGAAGGAAGAAATAGAGTCCAAGGTTGCATGCAGAGTGGGAGTTCTATCAATGCAATTGCAGATAGTTTCCTCTTAACAATCATATGCAGGATTACACATACGGGATACTTCTTCATCAGACAACAATTATAAGAGTAGCAAGTACAATCGAGTACAAGGGAATGTGCCCTTACAATCGAGCAGCAAGTACAATTGAGTGCATCCTGCTTCATGGCATGCTTGCTACAATGAGGGGCCTCCTATTACTGACATTATATAAGAGAAGGCCATTGGAGAAGGCATAGCATCTTTCATATTTTTTCCTGTGCATCTGCAAACTCCGATCCTTGTCTTGTTCCACTTATTAACTCGGTCGGCAAGGCTTTTCATTCATTGCATTCCCCCGTCAAGATAACGTCACCATTGATTGTTTGGAGGAGAGTCGACATATGATTGATGGATGTAGTCATTAGGGTCACTATCATGGCCATCCTGGATGTACACATGGCGGTTAATCGTTCGGACACAGTTTTTTGATGCTGCTGGTTATCAACGATGATGATCAATAGGTTCACAAGCGACAAATCCTCATAGGCTCATAAGTTATTAAAGTGAAGGGGGGTGCTTCAAAATATATTATAATATAATAATATGTCTGTTTTTATAACATAAAGTGGATAGTAATATAATGAAGTTATTTCTTCACTTTAGAGAGCCCCTCTAAAGTGTGCTATGTAGCTTAACTCTAAGTGACCACGTAGAATCATCTCCAAACTTGACCATGTATGCCAACCAATGCTAAAACGGTTCCGAGTGCCAGGGAACATTATTTGTAGAACATTACCAAGAGTTTGACCATAGTAAAATATAACTTAAAAAAACAACTTAAATATATGCAAACATTAACATAAAAAGGCTATTATGTGCATTTTTCTAATAACTTGTTTAATTAATTGTCCAAATAACCTTAAGTACTACCATAATGCAACCATAATTGATCAAATTTCATGTTACACCCCTAGGATTAAGTGAACTTCCTAAGAGGATTAAGTGAACTTCCTAAGTTTATAAGTAAGGTGAAGGTAATGAAGTGACTATATGTAATGAAAGGGAAATCAATTGTAATGTTAGGGAAAGTAATTGATCAGATTTCATGTTACGGGTTTATAAGGAAGGTGAAGGTAATGAAGTGAGTATATGTAATGAAAGGGAAATCAATTGTAATGTTAGGGAAAGGGGTTCGCAAATTAACTAACATTAGAGGGTGTTTATGTTTTAAGTCTTCCCCTTAGCTTTCAAGAGCTAGGGGTTAATAATTTGTCTTCCATATGTGTGCCTCTAGAAGGGAATTGTTTCTTTTGAGCCACCCTTTCCTTGCGCCATTTTTTATGATCCATTTTATTTATTTTTCATTTTTTTAACATTAGTCCATTCCTTTGGATTTAGCTTTAATAAGATAGGGCAAGGGATCATGGCTTTTTAGCAAGGGGGCATGGTTCACTTTCATCATTAATTTCATTTCCCTTGGAGTACTTTGACTATTTTCACTTTGATTTAGGCACCAAACATAGGAATAGTATGTAGAGACTTTAGAACATGACATATAATTAGTTCATTGCAAAATGGGGGCACGATGGAAATGGGTGAAGTGGCTAGTGAAACAGCATGATATGAGAAATGGCTACGCAAAATGTTGTAAATGACAAGAAATAAGTGTCATGCTTGCTTAAATCCCTCGGGGCACTCCTAATCCCATAAGGTCATACACTTAATTTGATTGTGGAAAGAAGAATTATAACCCCGCCATGATGCCCCTAAGCTACCAAAACAATATTGAGGATGCATGAACCATTACAAAGTAACACAGTTATGTACACAAATAAGAAAGCATTTTACCATAACTCAAGTAAAGAGGATATGTCATAACACTAGTACCAACTAGACATCCCAATCTGTCTCTTCCAACTGGCAACGAAGGTTGAGTAGGCTGTAAGAGTCTTTGAGCAGCTGAAAGTGTCTATGGGAAAACCATAGATCTCATATGTGGAATTGTTGGATGTGATGGAAGATCACATAAGCTATGATGGTCAAGTCACATAAGGTTGAGTAGGCTGTAAGAGTCTTTGAGCAGCTGAAAGTGTCTATGTCATGTGTCTATGGGAAAACCATAGATCTCATATGTGGAACTGTTGGATGTGATGGAAGATCACATAAGCTATGATGGTCAAGTCACCCCATACATATCAAGGTGTAATAATTCACAAAGATCCAACTTCAAGCTCCTTAATGTACTCAAACTAGCATGTTGTAGGTGAGAAACAACAAAAGTTAGGGTTTGGTAGGACTATATCTCCAAGAAAAGTAAAGGTGAGGATGGTAGGACCGTAGGACTCTCACCTTGCTATAAAGAAGAAATAAAAGATTCTCTACTTGTTTTTATTTTGTGAAATTTTATGACAATATGCCTCTATCGGGGGTATCCCAAAGTACCCCCAAGTACTAACCCATTTCTACAAGGGACTTCTCTGGTGAAGTCCTCGAGTACTAGGGAGTACAAGGATTGGTAAGGGATGTTCCTCATGTTAAGTCCCCTAGACAAGGAGCATGGGAAGCATAGGGGATGCATCCCCAATCTATGGGAACGAATCCCTGTGGAAAATTGATAACTTATAGGCCAACAAAGATTGGGCTCACACAAGTAATGTTTAAGAAATTAGTATACAAGGGAGGTTATTATAGTCATTCACACACAGAGACATATATCAATATAGAACTATTTCATCTATTACCTTTCATAGTTATTGGGATTTATTCTCCTATTTCTTAGGAGTTGTGCAACTCATCAATATTATTGTACTTGGGACTCTAATCCATAGAATTTATTTAGTTTTTTTGGTAACTTAAATCATAACAAATTCAATCATTTTTGCACAAGGAATAAGACATCCTTCCCATGGCATGAAATTTAGAGGGATAACAATATGAACAATTAGTAGTAAAACAGAAAAGCATGAGATAGATTTGGGTTAATCGTTGTTTTCATTTATGTATTCTATCATGAAAAATCCTAATTGGACCCCTTGCTTTAAGTTAATTATATGCGTCGCTCTTTCCACACCTTCTTTCAAGGATTTGAACCCATAAACAAGGCCATGATGTGAACATTAAACAGGGTTTGATAAAATGAAAAGTGTGAGATACATCCTAGAGCCCAATACTTTGATGTTTTTACATATGTTCCTACCACTAAACCTATATATCCACTTCTAATGGACTCATAGCTTCTCACTAATGGCCTTGCTAATCCTCCCACCAAATGGCAAGTGCACACCTGCTAGAAAGAGTGAGAACATGGGTGCCTAATAAGCATGGAGTTATGTTTTAGTTCTAAGCCCCCCTAGCTCAAAATCAAAATTAAAATTTCTATCCTCTATTAACATTTTCCCCCATCCCCCCGGATGCGGGTGATTACTTGCCACAACAAGGAGTGACCGTCGGGACACACAGTTGTCCCTCGACGTCACTCCTCTGACGTCACCTCATCCTGCCCTTAATTGTCGCAGGACAACTCCCAATTCGAACGGTGTGGGCTCCAAGTTCATGATGGGAAGTGATCCTCCTGCCATCATCTGGTATCTCACATCACCTTGCATTAAGCCACTCTTAATGGCGTCTCTAGATCCGTGTCCCTTCGTTAAGGGTTGCATGTTCACTGTTCTTCACCTCATTTGTTTGCACCTGTTCAATTCTACAAAGGCTGATTATCCTAAGAAGTCCAAGGTGACGGAGAATCATCACAGCCTTCAGTCTTCTGCTCTCAGCCTCTCCGTCGAGGCTCAGTAGCCGCATTACTCTACGTTGTCAATCAAGCGGATAATGTCACGCAGATTGCACGCCACGCCTAGACAAGGTTGAGGCGGCCGTGGCAATGCCAATGCGCAAGCCAGAAACTTCCAGGCTCAAGGTAACAAGGCTCAAGCTAACACAGAAGGCTACGATTTGGAAATTCCTTACTTTCTCTATCAAGTGTCAACTCCTCGACGATGGGGAAGATGAGCTCACAGGTGCTCATTCTGCAGTCAACCGAATGGTTGACCACAGGCGCAACTACTAGGTTGTTAAGAATCTTTTGGCCAGACTTCTCCTTTGTCCCACCGACCCTCAGATTGACCCCCCGGTTCCTTCCGTGAATCCTTTAGCAACTCCTATGGATATCAAACAGTCGCCTCCCCCGCCCCAAAGGACCATGCCCAGCACAAAGCACGACAAAACTGCCACCAGCATTGCCGTCGAGTACAGAAAAACAGAGCCGCTTTCGATCAAGCAGAGCCCCTCCAGCAGCGAGGAGGACACCAGCTCTGCAGAGACTACTAGCAGCGATGGAGAAAGTCCCAGTAAACACGACGGTCAAGCTCCTGTCAACCTACTTGCTTCCTCAGTGACGGCTCAATCAAATTATCAGCTTGGTTTCGACTTTGGGGTTCCAATAGAGGAGGAACCACCCTCCAAGTCTTATTCCAGGTCCATGGCTTCCATGCTCTCTCTTTTTTATTGGGCCTCTTGGGGATTAGACTACCCAGCACAAAGCACGACAAAACTACCACCAGCAATCCGGCCAAGTACAGAAAAACAGAGCCACTTCCAGTCAAGCGGAGCCCCTCCAACAGCGAGGAGGACACCAACTTTGCAGAGACTACCAGCAGCGATGGCGAAAGTCCCAGTAAACACGACGGTCAAGCTCCTATCAACCCAATTGCTTCCTCAGCGACGGGCCAACCAAATTCTCAGCTTGGTTTCGGCTTTGGGGTTCCAATAGAGGAGGAGCCACCCTCCAAGTCTTATTCCAGGTTCATGGCTTTCGTGCTCTCTTTTTTATTGGGCCTCTTGGGGATTAGACTCCCCTGTTAATTATAGCAGTTATTTTCAGTTTTCATGTTTAAACACTGTCAATTTTTGTATTATCATGATCTGTTTTCCCTTTCACGGGGAGGATCATTGGGTTTGTAATAGCCTGACTTTCCCTCAGGGGCAGGCTTTAACTCCTTCGTTGCCACATTTTGCTTGTAGAATTGCTACAGAATTGGTACTCTGAGCTGTATTTTTTACTGTACTACTATTTTATTTCAATAGATTAGACTCTAAATTCACAACAACAACAACAAAAAGCATTTTCCCTCATCCAAATTTTCTATAACATTTGTTTCTAAACTTTGTCTAGACATTTTAATTAGACCTTGTAAAACATGTCTATTTATGAAGAAAGTGGTAATACAAGGAATATAATACTTGCTTTTATCTCAATGGAAATCATACAAGCGTACTCTAGTAGTATGGAGGGATTATAGATTCTATGACAAGTATGGATGGGTGCAAGCTCATGGGAACATAAGTATAATTGTCATAAAAAGTAATATGGCTATGAAATTCCAAATTTAATTAGCATCCACAATACTAAAATAGATTATAGTGATGAGTGAAGAAAATGTCGAGTTGGTTTTAAAAATCTATGCTTTGAAGGATCCCATTAAAAGTAATTTTATGAGGAGACAACTCAAGCAGTTCACTCTTGACCTGACCCAACTAAACGTCTCCCAAATGAGGCAAATCAACCCAGAGAAAATATCAGCAATTATTTGTAAAGTGGTGGTCAATGGTATAACATAACAAGTCATTGTAGTTTCATATAAGATACCAATTGCATTAGCTTAGTAGCGAGAATAAGTAGTTATCCAATAACTGATTGTGTGTTAGTCTAAAAAGTAAGAAGTATGCAAAATTGAGAGAGCCAAGTTGTCGTACAACTAGTGGGCTCTTGTCAAGTAATTGACTTGAATGTAATTAAGGAATAGGGTTTCCCGAATGCGGAGTGGGAGCAGAAGAGAGAGCTACCGGAGTGCCATTTCCCAAAAGTTGCCAAGAGCGAAGCATCCCAAGAGTGCTTTATATATAGTATAGATTTATATATATTATACTGCATGTATATTCAAAAAAGCATGCAGAATAGCAAATATGTTGCAGAAATTTTAAAAGCATATATATTTGTGCTACTTGTGGACAAATAGTACATTATCATGAAGTTAGAAATGTCATCCATAGGATTAATCATTAGAGCATCAACCATTTTGTACACACAGCACAAATAACATCAACCATCTAGCAGCTACAAACTTACCAGGTTTTAAACCAGATTACAGGAAGCATACTATGATACAATTGTAGGTGTTCCTACACCTCTTTGCAAAAGAAGTGTTCACGACTTATGAAAGCACCCAATAAACATTGCCTCTGTTGGGTAGAACACTAGTGAATAGTCAACATCATTTATCATTTATTATTACAGTAAGCACCAATCCTAGTACCTCCTCTCTGACCCTAGCAAAAAACATTTCCTAGGCCCTTCAAGACCATTTAATTACTAGTTGCAAGAGGCACCTACTAGATTATCTTACTCCTGGTCTAGACTCTATATAGAAAGATGATATAATATGTGCATGCCTATTTTTGCCTCAGGATATATCTGATAAGGAGAGCATATTTTGTCTACTTAAAAGCTCTCTTTGTCAATGATTAATCTAAACATGATATGAATATGGTAGGTTAGAAATTTATATTTTCTTCTTTCTACTGGTGTACTTGTTACAAGCATGCAACCTCATAAATGTAGAAATTTACGATGTAGGGAAATTAACACAAATCTGAATTTTCACTTCATTTACTTGAGGTTTCCCAAATCTAACACAAATCTGAAATTTCATCTCATTTACTTCAAATTTCCCAGAGCTAATCCCAATGAGCTCAGCGATGGGACTGGTCTGAAATATTCAATTACAGCAGCAAATACTTCATTTTACTTCAACCAAATCCCTGAGCAGTCCAAGAGAATAAATACAATACAAATATACTTCAATGCCAACAAGGTATAGTGCTTGGGCACACTTCTCCAAGCATATAACAGATCTGAAATTCAAATAACTTTATTACAGAAGAAAAAATCCTCTTATATCTTCAAGGTGTGTGTTAAATCACTTAACAATTTCAGCAATATAATATGTCAAATCAGCATGAACAACAACAGCTGGAATCCACCCAATCAAGAAAACAACATAGGATGAAAATCAAATATGCAAGTACACAATTTTGGACAGCTGAAACACTTCATATATATGCAAAAGATGAAGTACAAGTACATACCAGAGCATTATCACAAAGCTGGTACAAGTCAATCTCTCCAAACCTTAACTAGGGAAACCATTGAAAACCCTAGCCACCAACTCCTCCTAGCTAGGAATCACTCCTAACCGAAGTTGGTCACTCCACCAAAGATCTTCAGCATGCTAGCATCAACACTAGCAAGTCCTCGTTGGCACGTGCAGAATGTCTCCCTCTCTTCTCTTCTACAACAAGCACAACAAGTAGCACTAGAGTTTCCAAATGCCACAAAACACTAGTCTCCTCTCACAACAACTACAAGATGCAATGTTATCTTTGTCTATCTAAGGTTTATTGCAAACCCCATTACCTTTGCCTCCTAAGGGTAAAACCCTAACCCTAGACTTTCCCTTGAACTTACTCCAAGAACCCTAGTGCTCTAAGACAAAGAGAGATAATAGAATAAAGAGTATAAGAGAGATGCTATAGCGTTTTGTTACCCCTCTAATTGCATGAGGTCCCACACGTGAATTTCATCATCATCCAAGACAAACACTTTTGATGACATTTATGAATCGATTTACAAATACAAGGGTTTATTATGAATGCACACACTTTCTTTGGCATTACCCTTATGGCATGTCCGACCACTGCCTCAATAGTGGGTGTGGGATGTCTAGAGAGTGGTTGAGTGTAGAGTTATTTGCCTATGCCTCTAGAGCCTAGCAAGATCTCCATTGATTGATTATGGTTGAGCACCATGGATATATGATGTATTTCAGTATTGTGGTGGAATGTTGGTGTGTTGTCTTAGGACTACAAGAGAGCATTTCATATGGTCCCTTTTTTTCCTATGATGGCACATGGTTTGTAGTGATTGTATCATGATTTGGTGCTTAAATGTTATATGTGTTCCACATGATCCCCTTTTCTTATGTTGTATTAGTCATCATATGACTAGGTGGTGGAACATGATTTATATGTTGAGGTGGTACAAGATGACTTCCCTAGCATATAAGGCTTATATTACATATGACGCACTTACATGGTTGATATCATTCACCTGCAAAGTGCATAGTACATTGACTCGTTATCACATGGTTCTAGCATGTTTATTGATATAATTGAGGTCATTCATATGGTTGGAAGACTCCTAGTGTGATCACCCTAGAACATTTGGGCTTATTTGACATATAATACACTTTATTATGGCAAGGACTATGGTTTAGATGGAGCGCTCCTCTTGTGCACACATGTTGAGGTTGATTGAAGCCTTTTAACGACTGATTTGACCCACCTTTAACTAGGGGACGCCTAATGCTTGAGTGCCCTAGCTCATATTCACCTTGTTCACATTGGATTTAGTTTATTATGATGTGGATTGGGATATTTTGTGGAGCACTCACCCTTTGGCACACATGTTGAGGCACCTCACATTTTATCTATTATTTTATTACTTGATGATGAGGTTGCCCCTCCTTTAGGGAGTTTGTCGGAGTAAGTTGGGATTTTGCAACCACTTTGTGCATGGATTTATGACAATCTTTAACTCCTCCTTGTACTTAGCCATTTACACACAATTTGAGGATTGTTACACCATGGAGACCATGCCCAAAGGATATTTGATGATGCATCCACACATCGGAGGTCCACACATGCCATACTTTATTTGAGGATGTTTACTTAGTCTTCCACCTCATCGATGATGCATCCACCTCAGGATTGCTCACACGTGCCATATTGAGCACTCATTGCACACTATTAAGTTTTCATTGTATTTAATAGGACAACCTAGCCTTGGAGGCCACATATGTGATTAGAGTTAGTTACTTTGCACATTTATTGAGATATCTTAGTGGAGCGACCTCTCTTGTAGTGGATTGAGGAGGACGTCGGAAATTTTGAACTAGTGGTTTTTGCTCTCCTGTATTGAGAATTGTACATGTGGCTGACATAGCCATTAGTATTTTATCATTTGTTTGACTTGTCTATGTAGTTAGGTGGATATTGTTAGCGTATGCATTCCTAGATTAGATCTAGGGCTTTAGCCTAGATATTATTATTTTATTTTGAGGAGGTTTGAGCCTCAAGAGTCAAAACTCTATATAAGGAGGCTCCTCCCACTTGTAATGGTTGTTGCAAATGCTTGTAATTTTTGGAGATCCTTGTTTAATACAATTTGAAGGCTATTGAATCATTGGAGTTCTCTTATTAATGTGAGGCTAATTCATGGAACATATTTGTTGAAGGATGATGTGGATTCTACTTAATGAAGCTTATCTTTGAGGTCAAGAAGTTGCATCTGCTATTGGAATTAAACTAGGTGAAAAAGATCCCTCTTCTCTTTAATTCATTATATGTTTTGTTAATGGAATAAATATTAATTCATGTATCACATTTAGGAGTTGGAGTAATGCCAATGAATCCATCGGTCCTCTTCATACCCAATAGGGTAAAACTAGGACTTGATTAGGGTTTTAAATTCTTGCAACTTAGTTACTGGGGGATCACCCTGCAACCTAAGTGTCACCATATGGATTTCCCACCAAGTTAGGGCATGGCCCTCCAACTTCAATCGAGCAAATTATATATGTTTCTCCTTCGCTATATTATGGACATTAAAGTAAACTTCTAACTGTTGCAACCACTGATTCAACTTAATAACATCAATCTCACCTTGATAGGAATTGATGTCCACTTTTCCTTCCACTTTAAACAGAGATAGAGAAGAATTGTTGTTGCTAGAACTTGGTGTTATCTCTAGGGTTGTTTCACCTGTTTATTTTTAAATTTTTGATTATCATTGGTTTTTATTGTTTTAATTTTGCTTTGTTTTATATTTTATGTTTGATTGATCTTCATTAGGGTTTCTTTCATCACCTAAAATCATCAAAAGCTTCATTCATAAGCCATGAGCCCATGTATGTGCAAGAAAGTATATGTTATATGGTGAATTCTTACAATTGGCAGCGTTTATCCAAACTTGGGCAAGAAACGCCCAATTCGAAGAGCAACTGCAAGAGATAAGGAATTTCCAGAATTGGTTCACAAGGTGCATTTACTCTGTTTAATTGGAAGGGGAATGCTAATCAATAGTGCTTCCTATGATCCTCTCATTCAGGCTTCTTTATATTCTATAGTACCACCTCACTTGTTGGACCTTGCCAAATGAACAGAAGTTAAACACAAATATGTTGATCTAGCTTGTTAAATGGTTTCAAAACACTTTCCATGTCCGGTCTTCTGAAGAAAGCTCATCTGCTCTTTGCAAAACTGCGATTATGGCTTCATCTGACCTTATCAAGGCATACCAAGATCAGATGATTGACTTCATTGATCCTTTGCTTTTGCAACTTTTGCTAAAGGCCTCTCAAGACAAACGCTTTGTATGTGAAGCTGCTGAGAAAGCATTGATTATGACAACTACGTGAGTGTTCATAGGCTGGGCGTGGAGGGGATCAAAGAATATGGCTTAGATGCATTAATTCAAATAGCCGCTGCACAACTAAATGACCATCTTCCCGAGGCACGCAAGGCTACTCGCAAACTTTCCTTGGAACTCCGAGCTGCATATGACGAGTATGTCTCCAATCATCAGATAGAAGAAATGTCTTATCCCACATCCAACAGTGATGCCTGGGGGCAGTTCTGTTGCATGAAGTTTTCTCCTGGCAATGCTCAAGCTGTTCTTCGGGTCACGTCTGTTGCCATATAATCTGTGTAACATGATTTCGGGACATGGTCCTGAATTTACATCCTTGGGAGCTGTGTATTTCCGTGGAACCTGGTGCATAAGAGAGCCACACATAGATGAAATTGTCAGTTGGAAAGGATATCATGCCAAGTTGAGCGATGAGGTTGGTGAAATCCAGAAGATGGATGAAGAGGAGGAGGTCACCAGGTTAGAAATGAAATTCTGATACAGATACCGAAAATGGATGGAGCATTCTTCATACGAACACCACTAAAACAACAACAGCTGGTCTCGGTCAAATTCTTGCTAGGTGTCCTTCTCAGGTATCACCACAAAATAGAGTAACTGAAGATCGAGGAGGCGGTGAATGCCAAGTGAATACAGGATTTCTCCGTATTTTTAGGCATAATATCAACAATAATAATGATCAGATTTCCAGATGGCAAAGTACTTGGCAAAAAGATCGACATCCACATTCTTCTGGCAATATTCAATCGATATCCAACATCTCAGTAAAAACATCGGCAACTGAATTTGCTTCCAAATCGGATGCATAAATAAAAACAAATGTTTTGGTGGTAGAGTATCCGAGGTAGGGGATCAGCATTTGAAGAATCTATTTCAGGTGTTAGAGCATTCGAAGGCCCAAAATCAGCAGTTGGTTAGCATTTTAAGGGGCTGGAAATCTTCCAGATTCAAAGAGATTTATGCCTTGAATTATGCTTAAATCAGAATAGATGATTCCACTATATCCATTCCAGATATGTTGCAAATTTAGAAACAGAATTCGATTCCTAAGAGGCTGATATCAGCTCTTATCCTGTAAATTGTTATAAATGGAATGATTTGGGATGTAATATGGGGAGAGCAGAGGTCTCGAGCAGGGGACTGCGGGTTGGCATTTTTGGAGTAATGCATGATCAATTGTAAGAACATCTGTGTAGCATGAGCACTTTGCAGCTTCAGTGACAGGTTCTGTTTATGAATGAAACTTGATGATGATTTGCCCTTGTGTTATATAAATTGTCTTTCTGATAATTCTGTTATGTATAATTCTTATCTTGAAGAGACAATTATCTTTATATTTTATAGACAGTGGCAGTTTCACTTCCTGATTTCAGGATCATAGTAGCCTGGATATTGAACTTTGTGACTGATTTCATGTTATACAGCATCTGTTGGATTCTCCTGCAACTCTGATTTCATACCAGCCTATCACTTCAATGCTTTTCTTATAAATAATTGTATTATACCAAGGTGTGACATATCCCAGCTTAGCTTATTGTAAATTGTGTGATGCGTTTTATAGCTTTTTGATTTAATACCAGAATTGTATAATCTGTACAAACAGTCATACTAGTCTATTTCCTTATAGTGCTGTGAAGTTCCATTAGCCCTAGTTTGATACCAGCCTATGTTTTCAGTTTGATTTCATTTGATTTATACATTTTTGAACAAAGATTTCCTTAAGCTTGAATCCCGTAGTCTAGGTTCAACTTTAGGGATAACACTTGGTTTCTCTTTTTCTAGCACTTTTTTCAGCTCCTTTGCTAGGTCTTTAATGTCCCCAAATTTCCTGTCTAAACCACCTTCGAGTTAGATCCACCAAACTCACCAAAAGGTCCAAACTTACGCTCTACAGCCACCATGAGGATCATATTGCGAGATATCTTAGCAACTTGTATTTCCATCTTCATAAATCACTCTTCTGATTCGTCCCTTGGTTCTCCATTGTACTCTTCCATCATGGCTAGTGTTTGAAGTCTTTTTTCTACCAACTCCTAGATCCTACAATTTTCCAAGAAAGCCCCAAAGAAAACTACTCTAATACCAATATGATTTGTAAACTACGACAGATATTCCACTGGAACAATTTGTCACAATAGGTCTTACAACTTTCTACACACTCTTAGTTATGCAATGTTTACTGAAGATTTAAGATTCATTGTTACCTTAAGTCATTTTATTACCCTAAGTCATTTTATTACAATTCCCTATGCGGTATGAACATGTGAAAAAATTAAAAAAAGGGGCCAAAAATGGCATGATGGACTTCTGAACTCAGACTATGAACAAGTACTTTGTTAATCCTTTGGCAGCTCACTTGTAAATTCAATTTAGTGCAACTTAGGTGGTAACAAGTCCACATGTGACTAGCTAAACATGTGAGAGCTGAGGAATATATTCGGTACCATGGTTGTCAACAAGATAAGTCAACTTGCAGGAGGCATAACTTCCTCATGCGAACTCTGATTGAGGTGATCTTTGCACCATTGGATAGCTCTAGGAGTGAAGAACGGCGTCGAGAGGGTAAAAAATTTATTCGTAAACTTTTGGTCCCAAAAACATCGTTTAAGTCCTTAAACAGGTCTTGCAAAGTTATAGACCCCAAATATGCAGAGTAAGACGTACCCCAAAAATGGGCCCTATAAGCCAATTCATTTAATCTTTCCACCAAGAAAGCACCAAAATAGATGACAATCATATATTGACCTATTTTGGATCAAAAGGGCAACCAATAGTGATAATGGACTTTTTGAAGGATAAGATAAACACCAAATTCTATGTGCCAACAAAGAACAGAACAGGCAATGCCAAAGCATTTAATTCAGCACATTTGTGAACCTTTTGTTTCAACTATGGCATCGTCCTATCCCACTCATTCAACTATTCCCCACAAGAAAATGGCTTGGCCAAGTCAAGCAACAAGAAACTTATCGTTATCAATGAGAAGAATGTGGGTTACAACAAAAAGATCCCAAAATAAAGTATGCTTTATGGGCAGATCGAATAACAAAGAAACAAGGTATAGGAGAAAACCCATTTGAGTTGGTATATGGGATGGAGGTCACATTGTTGATCGATCTTAATATACCGGCGTATCAATAATTGCAACGTTTCACAACAGATCAAGAAGCGGTCTATTATCACCAAACTTGTAGTTGCCTCTATGAGGTGAATCCAGGATGGATGGTAGAGGGATGGGACACTAAAGAGGTGGAACCAAGATAGCCTTGACTCCCAAATGGATGGTTGTCACGCCGAGGCAATCTTCACTTGATGTTATCTTATCCCAAGACAACAACAGGGGAGACCCATAGCTACTCCCGACAGGAGAGATCAGACCTAAACACCAGATCAAATCAAAGGGAGTTGAAGTACGTAAGGTGTAAGGTGGAGTAAACCCTAGATCTATGGATGACGTCGCAAGGTGAACTAGGGCTTGGATCAGGGGTTTATGAGATGTGAAATTTGATCCAAGTTCGAAACACAAGTGACCTATAAGCCTAGCCTATTACTAGATCCGGGATCCAGGTACTAGCAAAAGATGAAGATATCCTCTGCCTTGGGAAACGTGACCAATGCAAGGAGGGGAAGAACAAGATTGGGTTTATCTAGTACCACAGGGTGAACTCGAAAGAAGGTATGACAATGTCAAAGCACCCGAGACACAAGGAAAAGATCAAATCGCAAGAGGAGGCAACATGAGGGGTAGCGCTAGGGCTTAGAGAATAGTGCCTTGGGATTTGGGCCAAATGGAGTCACTTTAGCAAAACGTTTTTGAAGACCCACTTAATTTGACCCGATCTACAAACCCCAGAAATAGTTTGCCAAGAGATCAAGCAGTTTGATCTATAATATTTTTTGGTTTTTTATATTTAGGGTTTTAACATGAAAATGAAGATGCCAATGGATTGAGATCAAGAAAAGAAGAACTAACCTGTAGATCTTACCTGGATAACCTTGTAGATGCCTTGATGATGATGATCTATGCCGTCCCGATCAATTTGAGAAGAATTGGAGGAAGCCTCTATGTGAAACGATTTGCCCAAGGAAGCCAATGCGCCCTCTCTCCTGCACAACAAACGTCAACCATATCAGATTTGATGCATCAAGAAAAAAGAACAAATGCTACAGAAAAATAGCAAGATAAAATCATAGATCACAATGATGCTAATGAAAACCCCCTGATACAAGTGATGCCAAACAAGCGAGTTGAGGAAGCCTTGCAAAAACGCCCAAGTGAAGTCGCCCTCCTGTAGACAAGATAATGTTTCCAAAAAAATATAGATCTCACCACAAATACCCAAATGCTAGGAAACAATAGACTTTCCAATCACCGTCGAAGAACACCAGATGCAAAGGAGATCCAAAAAATTTCCACAAGAATAGTTTTTCTATTATCCATATCCAAGACCCAAAGACCCCTTACAAATGAGAAGCTCTCTCCTTTAAGTAGGAATGAGTGAACCAAATCATAACCACTTTTCAAATGGGTGGCTAAGATTAAAAGATTAAAATGTTCTAATCAACGGTTGAGATGAGCTCAACATAGAGAACATGGATCAATACAATAATATAATATAAAAATGGACCAAACCACCCTAGGAGAGGGGATCCCACTCAATAAAAAAATAAATAAAGCTCATGGTGGGTCCAAGGAGTGTTAACTAACTCTCCTAGTGTGTCCCCATGGCGCAATAAAATAATATAATTTTTTAAATGCCAAAATAGTGCCTTCTTGAGGAAATCGTGAACCTCCAAAAGCTCCAGAAAATAATAAATCATGCCGAAAAGATGGATGTGGGTCCATCCAAGTGCTGAAACTGTTGGAGGAGGAGTTGAAGACATCACTCTCATCATCAAAACTCATCCCATGCCATTTCCTTGCCTCAATAGCCCAAATCGAATTCTTCAGTAGCCATTTTAATTATTTTAATTTTGCCTCGGGAAATGTGATATGCCCAAAAATGCTTCCTAGGGTGCCTGTGTTATCCAACTGAGCCCACCAGGCTCTCTAGGAGTGGGTAAATATGGTAAAAACAAGTGGCCGGACCACCCCCTCCTCATACAACGCCCTAGGAGATCCAAACAAATCATCTCTCTGCTCAGACATGCCATCCAGCATGGCAAAACTGCACCAAAATGGTACACTTAACCAAATCATCCCTGCAACTGCCCGAAACCGAAAGCAAGTTGTCTCATTGGACTCAGGGACTCCAAATCCATCTAAGGTGCATACTCATACACCCTATATGTCTCTGCGTGATCATCTATAATATTCAATCTACCCAAATAGACAAAATAATAATCTGTAAATGACCAAATAATCAATAATATAACCCAAGCTAACATCCATCCGCTGCAAGTGTTCAAAGGCTAAAACATGCTCTACAAATCATTCAAGTAACAATTATAACAAGTAGCAATCACTTCACTGACGGTCTATCAACCAACTATATAGGGTTTCATTTATTAATTATAACTCAGACCATACTCACTTCATAATTGTAATCAATTTCCTAGTGAAGGGTGAAGGCTAAAGTTCAAAAGGCTAGGCCAAAGGGTGAGCACCAACTCAACATTGTGACACTTCGGATATGGAAAGGGGATACTCACTCTAGCATATGTTGAATAAGCAACAACACAAGGGGTGGCAATGTCTCACAAATGGGTAAGTTACGTTCAGAGGTGCTTATTCACCTTGACAAATGCTCACAATCCAAATCAACACAAGTGAGGTCGGCAATCCTTAGGTATAACTTTAGGAACCGTTGCTTTTTTGGGCCTTTGATTTTCCATAGCCTTGGTCCATGCATTTATTACACAGATTTTTATTATTTTAGGCTTCATGCATTCATGTATGTTTAAAAACACTACTTTTCATGAATTTTTTAAGATATTCATTTAATTATACTTCAAAGCAATTTCATTAGGCTTTCCTTGCATTCATGTATGTTTAAAAACAATACTTTTCATGAATGGGCTTTTTCATAAGATATTCATTTCATTTCCAGATACATTGTATTGATGGCAGCGCTACTTGTTTCAGGTTTAGCCAACACAACCTAGGCAACTCAGAGCCGAGACACAAATAAACAGCGATGCTTGTCCAACAAAGAGGCTATAGTGGGGAAAGGTCCTCCATGCCACAAGTCAAGTAGTAGGTCGGGTCGGAAACATAACTAGAAGGTAATGGATGGGTGGAGAAAGTAAATAATGAAACCAACACTAGCAAGCCAAAGTATGGTGAGAATGACTACCTCTATTCTCCCTAAGGAGGGTAAAACCAATGAGTATGGGTCAAGAACTTCCAGGTCTAAGTAGGGACATACATACATAATATCAATTCATCCAAGTCCACATATTTATATGACCGCCAGATCATGACACTAGATGCTAAGACATGTCACAAGAATGAGTATAAGAGCAATAATAACCATAACACAAGATAACATATGCTGGGTGATAAACATGTAAATAATAAATATGAACCAACAACTGTCTAATGATAAGCTATTGATGCAACTCTGGGCACTATTAACTGCTCTGCAAATGGCTAAATGACTACATCAGTCCTCAAATCTGAGTGTCCTGAGACTCAGTCACGGCATGGGAGAGTACTATAGTCCATCATCTATAATGATCCATCATAGATGCTCATCTCAGCATCTCATATGTAAGGGAACTGGCTAAAAAGTGTATTGGAATCTGAAAAATAGAATATGGTAGCCTAGCTACTATATATGTGATAACACGGTCCAAGAGAGGGTGAATTAACTTATGGAGCTTCAAGAGAACAGATGAAAAGCATTTGATCACCTTGTTTAGAGTTAAGATAAAGTAAAGAGTACATTTGACAAAAAGGATCATCCAAGGATTTTGCAAAACGTAGATCTTGTTTTCATGTGTGACAAGAAGAAAGAGAAGCAAAGAAAACAAGCAAAAATTGGCAACTTATGGTTGGGTTTCTTCCAAATTGAAGACGCTACAAGCATAAATTCTTTCTACCTCAGCTAGCTTGATGGAGAACAGTTGCCATTGCCCATTGATGGCATCATGGCATCATGTTCTTATTGTTGGTTTAGAGTAGAAGTGGTCCAGTAGTTTTAGTCAGGAGGTTCTTGTGTATATTCATTGGTCATACCCTTTCGTAGTACAGACTTGGTCATTTCCCATAGGGATTATGCTTGCTAGTCATGGCATCATCATATCATTTTCTTCACCCATCTGTAATCTTTCATCTTTGGTTCTAACACTGACTTACACCCCGACTAGCAACATCGAGGATTTCCCTTGCCTATACCCCTGTGTTGGACAGATTCCATGTTTACCTTGTGTCTCACTGTTGGTTTTTTGTGATTCTTATCACAGGGATTGTTCTCCTCTAGTCCTCGAAACCAAGTAATCCTAACAAAAGTGTTCTTAGACACTAAGGCATCAAAACTTAAATGTTATATCTAATGGATGCCAAGTGGGAAAAAACAGTGTTCTTAAACACTACTGCAAATAAAGTTAAAAGTTAGTCAATTGCCAAGAGACAAGCACTCATCCTTTATATGATGTGAGGTCGTTTGCCCCCACTAGGCAACAGGGTGGTAGGGTGGTCACTCCATCACACGTATGGACGGTAGCAAGCAATGGAGGTCATACCGAGTCATTATCTGAGGCCTGCAAGGCTATTCAGGGCACCTGCTCTTGGAGGATGGCGAGTTAATCAAAGTTTAAATGTTAAAGTTCTAAAGTGTACAAAGCTAACCATAAATAAATTCAATAAAGGTTGTTTGTCTAGAGTCTAGTGGAAACATTCTCATCATTCCACCCATTTATGAGACACCACCATCCCCTAGTGTTCATCTATTCCAGCATATGTATAGTGTAGTTCCCCTTTTCCTTCATCTGAGATGTTATAGTGTCAAGGTTGTCAAGTGAAACCCTTAGCCTAGCCTTGTTTCTCTCCATTCACCCATAACTAGCAAAATGGTCAAGTCTGTAAATGAGTATACACTTGAGGTTTTTGTTTGGAGTGACTAGTTACTTTGATCTAGACTTATTATTGATGTTTTATATTCATGATCGCCAGTTAAATGCCACTTTATACTTTAGTCTTGTTGCTAACATAAATAAGGAAGCATACTTTATCCACTTGTACATTGCAGTATCAGTGATTTTCAGTTGGGTCATTATTTGATCATTCTTAACCTAGTCAACTCAATCTAACCAAGTCAACAGCAGGTTCCAGGATGAGTTTGGTCGATAGCGCTTGACTTTCGTTATTCATGGCCTTCCAGTGTTCATTAGATGGTTCCATGCTCCAGACAATGGTTTTCTATGATGGCTTGCATTATTTTTATTATTATCAGCAATTACATGCCATATTTTTTATTATTCAGGCATGGATGGGCATTCAGATCATACTTACCAAACTCGCAATCGGCAATAAATCGGCAAGGAAAAAGAGCGAAGAGTTTGAATAGGATCGGGAAAAAATCAGCAAATACAAAAATTAAATATATACACATTTTGAATAATAAAAAAACATCTTTCAAAGATATTCAAAGTAGCCATGTACATATATTGCAAGATATCAATAGATGTCCATAAGATCTCAAAAGATAACCAAAATATTTCAATTCCATGCCAATTCTAAGTTTATAATCAAAATCGACATTAAATTAATTAATATTAACATTATTAAAATATTAATTTTATTTTTCTATATATTAATTAATTAATTTTTTTTAATGTGTTTTACAAATAATAAAAAAATTAATATATAATACATTTAAAAAATAATAAATAATTTATAAGACCAAAAGAAAAACTTTTAATAAATAATTTATGACATAAAACACGCGTTGTTTGTTCTATATAACCCTTGGAACAATGCCTATATCAATTGTCCATATGTGCAGAGCCACAAGCAGGTGGATCTCGCTCATTCACAGAGATGAATCTTGCTTGATTCGCAATGGTGAATCTGCCCATGGCCATCGCGCGGATAGAGCTGAGAGTTCGAAAAACAATTGCAAAGGTGAATCTCGCTCGACCCGCAGAGATGAATCTGCCCACGGTCGTCGCACAGATAGAGCAGAGAGTTCTAAAAACAATCGTTGGGATAGAGGAGAGAGCTTGAAAAGCTGACATGGATAAAGGGGAGGTGTGACCTAGAAATCAGTCGTCCCAAGTCAAACTCGCCTCGAGCCAAAATGGATCGTTTTTCTACCGCGCCAAGTCAAACTCACAAGTTTTGCGATTTGACTCGCGATTCTTGTAACTATGTTTCAGATGTATTTCTTGATGGACATGTGACGTATGAGTACTCATACTTGTTTGATTTGGACATTCCAAGTCCATTGGCACACCTAGTTTTTCAGTTTCAGGCACAAATATTGGATATTATGGTCAGCTCATCATCTAGCTACTAAGTACCATATAAAAATGGCATATTTATTTATTTATAGAGACATATTTTGTTCTCCCAGGGCGTTATCAAGGGACAAATGGGTGTGACCACTCGTTATTACCATACTCCTATTTTCCTCGATTCATTTTTGGACTCATCTCAGCTCTAGGAGTGGTCAGTAGTGATTTACAAGCATTTTTATCTTCCAAGATGATGTTTCAGGCATAAAATTAATTAAAGAATGGCTAGCAAGGAAATCAATTCGGCTTTATGGGGCAAGGAAATGGCATTAAATTGGTTCGAGGCTTACCATTGATGCATTATACACCTTCCCACATGATCTTCATCACCTGTGGGGTCCATGGGTCCTCCTACATGTCTTTTGGGGGCATCTTCTATTGTATTGAGGGGCCATGTCCTAGTGACTTTAGTCACTTTTATGTTATATCTTATGATTTGATGTTATATGTGGGCTGCTAGTGGAGACGTCTCATACCTCCTGGCCCCGCCATGATGTATTATGATGTACCTAGTCACTTGTTATGTCTTAAGTACCCCCTAAGGCATCATTGAGGGAGTGCGCCCCCTCCTTTTTTAGTGATCTATGTACATTTCTATTCGGCATTTGTTAGCCATTGATATTGATGTATTATCTTTGGATCCTATCCCTCCATCATATTGGAGCTAGGGATTTTGATTAGAGCGTTCTATATATTTGGAAACTCTCTCGTTTGTAAAGGACTTTTGGCTCTAAGATAATTGGAATAAAGAATTTTTTTGCAGATCTCTTGGAATACTTTGTGAATGTTCTTGCACATGATAGTTATGCCTCTTGCTTATAGACAATTTAGTGGGTCATTTGTGATTTTGACATCTTTCTTGTGGAGGACGAATTGTTTTGTTGTAGGGGTGCGACTTGCTTGGAGAGAGATTGTGAGGATTTATGCATCTTCTCTTGGGAAAATCGTTTGATCTTCCAGGGAGTGACCAATTGTGAGTTTGTCCATTGAGTTTTTCTCTTTCAGATGTCTTGCATAGTTTCTCTTTCATTGGTTGATCAAATCTGACTTTGGTAACTTGATTTTGCAAGTGAAGAGGGCACATTTCCTCCTTGGAGCTACATACTTTGCCAAGAACCTTTTGGATCTTGCTCGAAATTGTAACTAAGTGGAAGGATCATCGATGTGTTTGGCAGCCGCAAGTATTTTCAAGTACGATCTACAAGGTTAGTATTGATTTCCAATCTTTTTACCCATTTGTCATTTACATCTAAAGTTAAAACCCTAGTTTTGTAGATATGATAGATCCGACGATCTTTTGGCATTATCAATTGAAACCCAAGTCTAAAATGATTAACAACCTCTAGGAACCAAGTTTGAACAAAAACGACTCCATTTATCCCTAGATCTAGTGCTGGTCTCCTTTAGGCAAATCGCACTCCTTGGGTTATTGGTCATTTTTATAGATCTCAGTTGGGTGTTGCTTGAACTTTATCAAATCGTCAAATCTTGCATCAAGTGACCAATCTCAAGTGTCTTCATTAATTGAAACCCTCATTTGTGGCTATCTTCATTTCTGTTGCATAAACACTAGGTGGCTCGATTTGAGTATTTTCCTAAGGCACTCGATCTCCCTAGATATACTACTTTAACTTCACTATTAGGATTTATTTCCTCGATTGAGAATTATTCATCACTTAAGGCCTCTCAAGCTAAGCTTAAACTCTTGATCCCATAGTCTTTTCCTTAAACCTAGGGTTTCCACCATTCAAGGCTTCTTTATTTCATTTTGGCACACTTGGTTTGTTGTCTTGTTTGGTCATTAGCCTTCATTGGCCAGTTAGGGTCACCCCCTTGATCTTGCTTCTATCTTGATCTAAAGTGACAAGAGCCTGTCTGGTGTGACAACTACTCCATATCAGTAGTAGACGAGGACCTTGCAGCGTCACTTAGTTAGCTGCCCACCGTCCCAGATAGGATACCTTTCGTGGCAGCTATACTTTGAGTGATAACAAGACCCAAAAGCCTCTCGAATGGGGAAGTGTGATCCAAAAGGCATCAAAAAGCCAAGTCTAGTCCCAAGAGAAAAGAAGATGAAGCCAAGTGTGGATGGGTCAGAAAAAGAATAAAGTTTGATGGCTCAAAGGCCAAAAAATCCATGTAATATGTAATATGTCCATGTGATGTGTTAAGTGATCAAAGTTGACTTTGTCATAAACAAATTAGTTAAGCCTTAGATAGTAAATTAAAAACATTTGATGTAAAGTCAACTAGTGATTAAAATAATCAGCTCATGTTGTCTTTAATAGCTTTATTGAAAAATGCATTTAAAGGTTTGGTTTGTCAAAGTTGATTAAGTGGGCCTTAAACAATCATGGCAAGAGCACTTAATGAGTTGATACCTTTGATCATATTTGACCACATATCCAAACAACTCTAAAAAAGAGCAAAGAGACAAAAGAGAAGGACAAACTGTTTTGGAGGTAGATCTGGGAAGGCAATCAAAGAGAACAGATCTATACCACTATGTGCTCAACAATTCTAGCAAGAGAGCAAAAATACAGTAAGGAAAGCTCGTGTGTTCAAGGATTTGTAATTTGTAATGTAACTGTCCAGCTCGTGTGTTCAAGGATTTGTAATCCTCCTATGTGGATAATATAGAAGAGCATTTTTGCTACTGTTTTTCCTCGATTGAAATTTTGTCTAGAGAAAATCAGGAGTGTTATTTGTTTGTTACTGATTATATAATGGAGTGTTATTTTTGCTATGTGGATAATATATAAGAGCATTTTTGCTACTGTTTTTCCTCGATTGAAATTTTCTCTAGAGAAAATCAGGAGTGTTATTTGTTTGTTACTGATTATATAATTTTCCATGTATGTCCCTTTTTATTTCTGCACCTAATATTTACCAGCAAATGGAGTGAATGTGTGCTAGTTTGGGCACCAACAATGGAAATGACAATAGCGTAATCATATTCAGCTGACATCTGTGTTGTTGAATTGGATAGAGGCGTAGCCTCAGTAGTTTACAGATCACATTATGTTAAATGTCATGAAACATCACATCACATGTCCTTTTTCAGATTTGGTTATGTTCTATAGGTATGCTTGCAAATAACCTTTTTTTCTTAGAAATAGTATTTGCATAGCATTGGCTAGTCCATCTTCTAGCTATTTATCTTTGTAGTGGGCCATGGTACATGTATGGCAAGAAACTTCATGGAGCACAGCAAGAGCATTTTGGTATATTCCAAGGAGTGCCATGAGAGCATCCTAGAGTGACGGGAGCATTTAAGGAGTCCCACGGGAGCCTGTTACCACCTAAGTTGTACTTAGTGGTTTTTTATCAAGTGAGCCTGGTGAACAGAACAAAGATTCTTTGTTCGGACTTTAGAAGACTTTCGGAAGTGCTTGTTAAACTATATCACATGTTCATACCCCATGGGGGAATTGTAATAAATGTTCTAGCATGATAGTGTCTGTAAAAGACTCGGTCTCTCAGACTTTATTTGTCAATCCGATCAGCCCAAGGTGTTTTTTCCCTTGGTTATTATTGGTTGTTGAATAAACAACTGATAATTTCTGAGTTTTTCACTCAATACCTCCAAAGTTGAGGTGGTCGGCTTGGCATTTAGGCCTATTGAGGTTATTAGAGTCTATGTGTCAATGTATAAACATGCTAGGCATTATGGTTGAGTCATATGAACATGTCTAAGTCCACCTAGGTTTTTTAATTTTTTTAATTTTTTTAATTTTTTCAGTGTTCTTTATTAAAATTTAATTTTTCCAAAACTTAGGCTATTTTTTAATAGTTTAATTGGAAACATTGGTTTTGTAATAAAAGTGGGCTCGGAAGTCAGATTCAGTCATGTAGGTGCTCATTTTCAAGCTAAGAGCACCCAGTAAACCTATAGACCCACTATTTCCTAGTTTTGAGTGATTTTCCATCACTCAGGTCAAAAAATCAATTATTGATTATTTTAATTAATAAATTGATGAATAATGGAGCAAATCCAAAATCCTAGATCAGTGGATTCTCAGCCGACTTGATTGAAATCAGTCAGATCTGCACCAGATTGACTGGATCTGACAAATCCTTGACTGAAGGAGGTGATCTGGACTGATCCAGAGTTGAACTTCAGCCTCCTTTATGGAGAATTGCGCCCTCTCTCTCTCCTCCACACGTGTGGACTCTCCTGGAAGCTCTGTGGATTGATGTGTCACTCTGTGGGTTGATGTGTCAACTCAATCAGCCCCCCGATTGACAAGTAGGCTCAGTGGAGGCTCAGTTCAGCTTCAGATCAGCATTGATGGACTCTCCTTTAGCTGCAGTGGTGTGTCTCCTTGGGATTTGTGGCCCCCCTGGGCTAGATCTCCTATTTTTTGTATAAATAAAGCTCAAGCTGCCTCTTCCAAGCTAGTTAAAGTTGGATTGAGGAGCTGTTGCTATTGTAATACTGTGTAATATCTTTTGCTATTGGAATAAAGTGAAGCTTTGGAGGCCAAATCTGTGTAATGCCTTTATATATGTGGATTTAACATTGTCTTGCAGCTTTTTACCGTCAGCTTTCTCTCAATTTCTGCATCTAAACCCTGTCTGGATTAATGATTCAGCTGAATCAATAGGAGTATAGCTGGGCAAGTAAGATGACTTGCTTTTCAATATCTCATAGTATATATGCTTAAAGATTCAGATCATACATGTTTAAATAAGTTTATTTGTATGTAATCCCTCTCTTTCTTCATATATTTCTATCCAGATCTCATAAGGTTTTGTGCAAGATTGTTTGTTAGTTTTCAGGTAACAGGGGTTGGATGAATTGTGGATCTAGCTTGACTCCACTGGGCATCTGACTGTTTTGAGAAGGCATTGTCCCTCGGCATTCCACTAACTAGTTTTCTTTGCAGATCCATTCCCCAGCAACAAGCGCTCTTCCTTTCCTCTTCCTCCTTTAAAATTCTTCAAAATCAGTCTGGTTACTTGTTTTGCAACTTTAAATTTGTTTAGATCTATCAATTTCAGAGTTCATCTTACATAGATCTTGCTGCCTTAAAGCTCATAAAACTAGATCTCATTCCTAAAGAAATTTTTACAAACATTCTAGATCTAGTTTTAGAGAAAACTGTCATTTTTCAAGGCTGTTAAAGTAGATCTAAAGCTTGTTGAATGCATAATTGTTCCTTAGATTCTAAAAAGTTATATTCAGCAATCGAAGTGCTTCATATTGGCTGCCCCCAAAGCAGGCCAAGATCCCAAGGAAAGCTTGTTTTCCATTTCTTTATAAACTAGTTTTAACTTAGAATTTTTGAGTAAAAAGTTTGTTCATCCAAAAGTACTTTCAAAGTACTTTTGGGCATATTTGACTGTGATAAGCTTGCTGGTTTTTAGGAAGTCTAACAGAAAAAGAGGAGGAGGCGTTGTCCGGAAAGCATTTTTGGACCATTCGAAACCCCTCAGGGGGTCTCCGTCTTCCAAAAATTTCAAATTTTTGCAATTTGTAAACCTTTGGTCTCATTCCATATAAGGACCAAGTGGACTAATTTCAATTTGTTGTTATTGTAATCTAAGTCACATGGTTCGAATTCGAATTCGAGTTCGATGACCATTTGATTCGATTTGAATTCGAATTTCTCTATGAGGTTCGTTTGAGATTCGTCTTTAGATTCAAATATATATATTATATACATTAACTAAAATATAGTACAAACTAATAAAAATTTATATCAACAATTTATTCGTGGAACTGGAAATGCACAACTCATGGTTTGTTTAAACTTTCAGCTCAATTGTTGAGATAAATTTAATCTCAATTGCGATTAACTTCACTCTTCAATGGTGGCACAACAGAATCACAGGTCTGTGACTGCAATTGCACTTCTAGATTCTAGTCTGTAACTCGAACAATGAGCTGATGATTGAGCAGTAGAAGTGAGTAGAAGTGATTCATGAATATTGAGATGGAAAATCATGGAGTCGTGAGCTCTAACACCTAGCATGAGGGTTTCTTTGCTAAGCAACTACAAGCAAAGAGGAAAAACTTTGCACACAGGCTGGGATTCAAGACTAGGGTAAGTCGACCATAGCGTGTTAGGTCTAAGGTTTAGGTGAAAAAACCAACCCCAATTTTTTATTTTTTTTTATTAAATTCGCCTTCAGATTCGAACCAGCTTGAGATTCGGCAAAATTCGAACCTGAAGGTTCAAATTCACCGAATCTTGTGACTTGGATTGTAACTGCTGCTAATAAAAAGAAAAATATTTTCGAATAGGCTCTTTCACCATCTCCCCTAGGGGGATTTGCGTCTGTGTCATTATTTACTTTTTGTTCATCTTTTTTCAATCTAGTGTAGTTCTAATCTGTAGGGTAGTATACTTTGACTTATTATCATTGCCATATTCCATATCTGGTGGTTTCAAAGTAATTTTAATACTTACCCCACGAGCCTCCTTTTGAGCCGAAAGGTGAAGAAAGGGTCGTAGTAGTCTAATTAGAAAATTGTGGTTTGCTTATCTGTTTACGCTTCATCTGCTATCATCATTTGTTTTAGTAATCATAATAAAATCAACCCCTCCTTGATTCCCCGATTGAGGTCCACTTGGACCAAAAGAGGTTCCTGGAGGGTTTTCTTTTAAACAAGAACACCTCTTTTAAAATTTACTAAAAATAACAAAGACTCCAGTGTGTATGCTCTGTAATTGGCTGCGGTTCGTCCGATTAGTCAAGCTGCATCAAAAGCACTTGAGTGACTACAATAATTAGGATTCACTCTCCCCAAATTGACAAACCATCAAGCGAAAATCCAACGCGTCGATCAAACCATTACGGTGGCAAAATACCCAAAGGAAGTGGGAACTCCTAAAAAGTGACCTCGCGGCGCCGATCTCTGTTACACCTTCGGGTGCATTATGAACAACAGTCTCAGAGACTCCATTCAGCCCACATATTCCTTGCGGGTAGCCGTGACGGTTTAGTTTTGGACATACTTCAAGTACCCCCTGGGTATATCTGGAGTCCCCTCGCCTAAGTTAAATTACTCATCTTCTTACATTAATTTAAAATCAACCAAGATACAATTGCACAACATTCACTCCAGCACTTGCAAGGACTCTTAATTGTTTTTCGACTCCATTTTCAAGGCACTGGTCAACTGTTTATTTATTTCAATCTATATGTGATTGCATGTCATTTTCGTGCTTACTTGTGATTATCTCATCATGTTATTTGTTGTTTACAATTGTTAAATCGAAACTCCTAAAAAACTTACTCTTTAATACCATCATCATACTAAATAATTTTGCCTTAATAACTTAATAGGGTCTACCCCCCTTGGCTTCGTTAGGAGTTGAGCTTAAACGGAGGAGTCAAGAACAAGGTGACAGCCTTGACTCGAGACTTGTCCCCAAGGACACACCGAGTGGCTTGAAGATTTCTGCCACGTAACCCAGGTGTGTAAAAGGCAGCAACACTTTTTGGCGCCGTTGCCGGGGATAAATCTTTTTATTCCCGAGTATGACTTAGCTTAACTTTTTTCTAAACAACTAAAAAGATAATAAATAAATAAATTGATTGATCTAGTCTTTAAAAAACATAAAAATTAAGACATTATCCATCTGGCGACTCCACTAGCTAACATCCCTCCAAGAATTTCTACCCGAAGAAACCGCCATCAATTATTCAATCCTCTCCCTGATCCCGAAAGGTTTATTAGGGAAAGATTGAATAGACAGACTTCTCGTAGAAACCTTGAAAATTTAGGAGACCAATCCCTCTCAGATATCCATCACATATTTGTAGAGAGTCATGTTCACCAATCTCAAGAAATGACGGAATTGTTCAAACCCCTTGACTTTTCTCAAATAGCAGGTGCTCCCCATGCCATTCCAAAAGATGCTATCAAGAAGCTCCCCATATTTCAGGGCAATAATGCCATCACTGCCAAGTCTCACCTTCGAAAGTTTGAAAAGCACCTGGTTAGTTATTGCAATGATGTTGCCCATGATCATGACGATGTCAAAATGAAGCTCTTTGCTTTATCCTTAGAAGATGATGCTGAAGAGTGGTACCTCGACCTAGATGATGATTCATATAAAACTCTTAGTGAATTCCTAGAGTGTTTTAAGAAGAAATGGGGAGAAAAGAAAGAACCAAGACATCTGCTTGTTGCCCTTCATAACATTAAGAAGATGGAGAATGAAACTGTGGATGAATTTAACACTAAGTTCAAGCGTGTGGTTGCGGACCTCCCTAAAGAAATCAAGCCAAGGGATGCCTCCATCCTCATATCTTACATTGAAGCTTTCACTGGTGATTTGAGGTACCAGTTAAGAGACAAAGAGCCGGCCGATCTAAAACCACTCAGGAATTGGCCGAGAAAATAGAAAAGAATATGCAGTCTTCAGGCAAATCCAACATTCCAGGTTACACTAGGGGAAACACTTCATACAACAAAGAAAAGGGAAAAGTCATTGAATCAAAGGAAAAGCGAGCCTCTAAAGATCCCATGGAAAAGGTAATAGACATGATAAAAGACTTGGTTACTAGTCAAAACCAACTTATGGCAAATCAGTCCGCACAACTAAATCATATGCACAATAGAATAATCACAATGGAAAAAAATAATGGACCTAGGAACTTTCAGCCTAAGCAGAATCAGATGTATCAAAAGAAATTTCCTCAGCAAGAGCCTAGGATTCCAAACCAGTTAGACACAGCTAACATGGTAGAAGAAGTAATTCCATGGTGTAGACCCTGTGAACAACTCCACCAAGAAAGCACTTGTTATGCTACAAATCAAGTCATGGAACATGGACTTCCTAAGGTCAGTAGTCAAGAAACAACTTCAAGCGAACCTGATCATATATACATGGTAAGCCAGGCCTACCCTTTGTCACCAGCTAAACAGTGCAAACCTAAGGATGAAACCATTGCAGAATCTTATAGTGAAACTTATGATGAAAACTATAATGTACATGATGGGACTCCCACGTGTTCTCCATATAATGATGACAGTCTGGAAGGTTTACTGCCTTGTGACCTTTTCTCTGAAGAAGATGAGTATGAAAATGAGGACAAGTATAACTTGGAGCATGATACAAGGGACGAAGACTCCCTTATCCCCGACAAAGATGTTGATGAGGAGTCATGGACATTCATGGAAAATCCAGTCTATGACATCAATAAAGAGGAAAATAATGAACCAGAAACTTTTGATGGTTTTGTTGATTTTTCTGTCTATGGCATATCTAAAGGAGAGAGCATGGAACATGTGGCCTTGGGAAACTTTGATATGGAAAAGGAGCATGCAGTTTATCCATATGATCAGTCTGAGCCATATATCAGTATCAGTAATGAAGACAAAGAGAACTTGATATCAGCAATGGGGAATCCATCACATCTAACATAGATGGTGGTGATGACTATTGGGATTTTTGTGGATATCTTATTAAGAATCCTATATATGCTATATCCAGCAAGGGGAGTGTCTATTTAGAAATTTGTGGAAGTCCAATCTAGTATACTTCCATAGAGGGAAGCATGTATCTGGAGACCTGGGAAAATCCTAATATGGAAAAGCAGCATTCAAAACTCTTATATGATCATTCAGAGTCATATCATGCAGAGCCGCACAAAGGTATCAATAATGAAGACATGGAGAAGCAGTGTTGTGAAAAGACAAATGTGATGCAGTTAGTAGAATATCAGTCTCAACTATCATCTTCACATATAGAGTTTCCTCATGATTTGGAGCTGCTTGGGGCTTATATAGTGAATTATCATCCGGTAAGCCTTGATGATCAGTATGATGGTGTAGTCAATCTGCCTGATCATTCCGATTTGTATATCAACCCTATCTAGTCATGGATAGAAACAGCCTGTGCAAACACCTACCAGTTTAGGAAGAAGTTTGACGACATTATTCATGCCGATGATTTCCCATCCATCCCGCCCATTCTAGATCATCACGCAGGTTTGCATTTTCTGAATAAAGTATCCTTAGTTTGGCTGGTAACCAAAAACAAGGAAATTTTTTTTTATGTTAATAAAATGCTTAGGTGGTTACATTGGATTTCTAATTACACTTAACCCTTTTTATATCATGCTTAGAGTAGGAAAATAAGCACCTTGAAAAAGAGCATTTACTTTCCGCATTTTTTGTTTTGTACTTAACTAGAATAAAACATTTTTTTCATTACTTAGTTACATTTATTTTGTTTAAATAAATCAGCTTAATGGTTCATTTGGTATTTATGTAAAGCTTGTGCTACTAAGGTTTTCTTGTCAAGTTGAGATGTTTTTACAGGGTGTATAAACCAAAGATTATGGTGTTCTCCTATCCTCTTCTTGCCCTATGACCAAATCGAGCACATGTCCCGCAGTTGGAGCCAAAATGTTACCACCTAAGTTGTACTTAGTGGTTTTTTATCAAGTGAGCCTGATGAATCGAACAAAGATTCTTTGTTCGGACTTCAGAAGACTTTCGGAAGTGCTTCTGGAAAGTGCTTATTGTACCATATCACATGTTCATACCCCATGGGGGAATTGTAATAAATGTTCTAGCATGATAGTGTCTGTAAAAGACTATATCTCTTAGACTTTATTTGTCAATCCGATCAGCCCAGGGTGTTTTTTCCCTTGGTTATTATTGGTTGTTGAATAAACGACTGATAATTTCTAAGTTTTTCACTCAATACCTCCAAAGTTGGGGTGGTTGGATTGGCATTTAGGCCTATTGAGGTTATTAGAGTCTATGTGTCAATGTATAAACATGCTAGGCATTATAGTTGAGTCATATGAACATGTCTAAGTCCCCCTAGGTTTTTTTATTTTTTTAATTTTTTCAGTGTTTTTTAATAAAATTTAATTTTTCCAAAACTTAGGCTATTTTTTAATAGTTTAATTGGAAAAATTGGTTTTGTAATAAAAGTGGGCTCGGAAGTCAGATTCAGTCATGTAGGTGCTCATTTTCAAGCTAAGAGCACCTAGTAAACCTATAGACCCACTATTTCCTAGTTTTGAGTGATTTTCCATCACTCGGGTCAGAAAAACCCAAAAAATCAATTATTGATTATTTTAATTAATAAATTGATGAATAATGGAGCAAATCAAAAATCCTAGATCAGTGGATTCTCAGCTGATTTGATTGGAATCAATCAGATCTGCACCAGATTGACTGGATCTGACAAATCCTTGACTGAAGGAGGTGATCTGGTCTGATCCAGAGTTGAAGCCTCCTTTATGGGGAATTGTGCCCTCTCTCTCTCCTCCACACGTGTGGACTCTCCTGGAAGCCTGGAAGCTCTGTGGATTGATGTGTCACTCTGTGGGTTGATGTGTCAGCTCAATCAGCCCCCTGATTGACAAGTAGGCTCAGTGGAGGCTCAGTTCAGCTTCAGATCGGCATTGATGGACTCTCCTTCAACTGCAGTGGTTTGTCTCCTTGGGATTTGCGGCCTCCCTGGGCTGGATCTCCTATTTTTTGTATAAATAAAGCTCAAGCTCCCTCTTCCAAGCTAGTTAGAGTTGGATTGAGGAGTTGTTGCTGTTGTAATACTGTGTAATATCTTTTGCTATTGGAATAAAGTGAAGCTTTGGAGGCCAAATCTTTGTAATGCTTTTATATGTGTGGATTTAACATTGTCTTGCAGCTTTTTACCGTTGGCTTTCTCTCAATTTCTACATCTGAACCCTGTCTCGCTTAATGATTCAGCTGAATCAATAGGAGTATAGCTAGGCAAGTAAGATTACTTGCTTTTCAATATCTCATAGTATATATGCTTAAAGATTCAAATCATACATGTTTAAATAAGTTTATTTGCATGTAATCCCTCTCTTTCTTCATATATTTCTATCTAGATCTCATAAGGTTTTGTGCAGGATTGTTTGTTAGTTTTCAGGTAACAGGGGTTGGACGAACTATGGATCTAGCTTGACTCCATTGGGCATCCAACTGTTTTGAGAAGGCATTGTCCCTCGGCATTCCACTAACTAGTCTTCTTTGCAGATCCATTCCCCGGCAACAAGCGCTCTTCCTTTCCTCTTCCTCCTTCAAATTTTTCAAAATCAGTCCAATTACTTGTTTTGCAGCTTTAAATTTGTTTAGATCTATCAATTTCAGAGTTCATCTTACATAGATCTTGCTGCCTTAAAGTTCATAAAACTAGATCTCATTCCTAAAGAAATTTTTACAAGCATTCTAGATCTAGTTTTAGGGAAAATTGTCATTTTTCAAGGCTGTTAAAGTAGATCTAAAGCTTGTTGAATGCATGGTTGTTCCTTACAATCTAAAAAGTTATATTCAGCAATTTAAGTGCTTCATATTGGCTTCCCCCAAAGCAGGCCAAGATCCCAAGGAAAGCTTGTTTTCCGTTTCTTTAAAAACTAGTTTTAACTTAGAAATTTTGAGTAAAAAGTTTGTTCATCCAAAAGTACTTTCAAAGTACTTTTGGGCATATTTGACTGTGACAAGCTTGCTGGTTTTTAGTAGGTGTAACAGAAAAAAAGAGGAGGCGCTATCCGGAAAGCATTTTTGGACCATTCGAAACCCCTCAGGGAGTCTCCATCTTCCAAAAATTTCAAATTTTTGCAATTTGTAAACCTTTGGTCTCATTCCATATAAGGACCAAGTGGATTAATTTCAGTTTGTTGTTATTGTAATTGTTGCTAATAAAAAGAAAAATCTTTTCGAATAGGCTCTCACCATACCCCCTGGGGGGATTTGCGTCTATGTCATTTTTTACTTTTTGTTCATCTTTTTTCAATCTAGTGTAGTTCTAATCTGCAGGGTAGTATACTTTGACTTATAATCATTGCCATATTCCATATATGGTGGTTTCAAAGTAATTTTAATACTTACCCCACAAGCCTCCTTTTGAGCCGAAAGGTGAAGAAAGGGTCGTGGTAGTCTAATTAGAAAATTGCAGTTTGTTTATCTGTTTATGCTTCATCTGCTATCATCATTTGTTTTAGTAATCATAATAAAATCAACCCCTCCTTGATTCCCCGATTGAGGTCCACTTGGACCGAAAGAGGTTCTTGGAGGGTTTTCTTTTAAACAAGAACACCTCTTTTAAAATTTACTAAAAATAACAAAGACTCCAGTGTGTATGCTCTGTACTTGGCTGCGGTTCGTCCGATCAGTTAAGCTGCATCAAAAGCACTTGAGTGACTACAATACTTAGGATTCACTCTCCCCAAATTGACAAACCATCAGGCGAAAATCCAACGCCTCGATCAAACCATTACGGTGGCAAAATACCCAAAGGAAACGGGAACTCCTGAAAAGTGACCTCAGGGCATCGATCTCTGTTACACCTTCGGGTGCATTATGAACAACAATCTCAGAGACTCCATTCAGCCCACATATTCCTTGCGGGTAGCCGTGGCGGTTTAGTTTTGGACATACTTCAAGTACCCCCTAGGTATATCTAGAGTCCCCTCGCCTAAGTTAAATTACTCATCTTCTTACATTAATTTAAAATTAACCAAGATACAATTGCACAACATTCACTCCAACACTTGCAAGCACTCTTAATTGTTTTTCGACTCCATTTTCAAGGCACTGGTCAACTGTTTATTTCTTTCAATCTATATGTGATTGGGTGTCATTTTCGTGCTTACTTGTGATTATCTCATCATGTTATTTGTTGTTTACAATTGTTAAATCGAAACTCCTAAAAAACTTACTCTTTAATACCATCATCATACTAAATAATTTTGCCTTAGTAACTTAATAGGGTCTACCCCCCTTGGCTTTGTTAAGAGTTGAGCCTAAACGAAGGAGTCAAGAACAAGGTGACAGCCTTGACTCGAGACTTGCCCCCAAGGACACACCGAGTGGCTTGAAGATTTCTGCCACGTAACCCAGGTGTGTGAAAGGCGGCAACAGAGCCCAAGTGGAGCACCATGGGATCTTAGTAGTGAAGCGTGGAGCAGAATCATAAAACAAACCAGTGAGTGTTTTTGTTTGGGCAAGACCGCACTTCAGCAAAGTTTATGTCCGAAGCATGCTCCAAGAGCGGGATTGAGGGGATAGATTTTGATATATTGTGATTGACACAAACTATGTGCGATGATGTTGTAATTATTTGTATATGTTGGTCTACTATTTCTTTCCTACACCATTGAATGGAATTGATGCAATAAAGATATACATCAAACAATATATGTTAGCATTCAAAATATCCAATGAGTTAATGTAATTAAAGAGAAGGAAAGAAAGAAGAGATTCCCAATACAAATGTGTAATCCCTCCAAAACTTGATAGTCTTGCATGTTATTTCCTCTTGAGGTATTTCCTTGCACTAGAATTTTCTTATCATCGCAACCTTTCTTGCCATTTCTTTCTTCAAAAAGCTGCCCAATGCAATGAGCACACTCACCAGATATTCATTGCCTTTTCTATATTCTCTTATATTACCTCTATTCTAGTGCATCTAAATTTCCATTGATCCTTCTCCCCCACCTCACCTAACTCATTTGCTTCCTCAAAGAGTCCTTTTCCATCTTCAAAATTTGCAATTAAGTTAATGTGAGCTTGTCCTTAATTATGCTATCAATCACTTATCATGTGAGAAAAGGGTTCCTTCCAAGTATATTTGTACCTTATGTTTCTACTCTTCATTAAACTTTCTAGGTAACTCTTAGTGGTTTTCTCCCACTAATGGAATTTGAATTCTAAAATTACAAACTGAACACTTTTTTGTCCTTTGTGTGAGTAACCTCAATTAACACCATTTCTTATCCATTACAAATGTTTTACCTCGAGTTCCAACAATTCTATGAAGATTCTCCATAACAGCGTTTTTCAATTGTATGTTAGCATCCATTTGCCTCCCCATTTGAACTTGATAGCCTAGGCCCTCTATATTTCCAGTCATCTCTAACAAGGACATGATCATCTTACAACAAGTACTATGTGTTACAACTCTGCAGTTTTCAGTGTTCCAACACGTCGTTGGTAGAAGAGGGCTAAAAGGCCAAGTGTGGGGCTCTATGCTTATGGTTACCCATGGTTGGGGCCCTTGGTTTTTCTCATGGAAGTACTATGGCTTAGTGGCATTGCTGATTTCCCTTTATGGGGCTTTTTAGCTCTGGGGTTAGTGTGTAGGGATTCCAGTGGTGAGCCATTGGGTCACATGACCACCATCCTTTTATCTCTTGATGGGGACTATACTTTATCTAGGGAGGTCATCCCTAAGTCCACCACCCCTCTCACACCCCACTTGGACCTTCTTTGTAGCTAATTTTACCCTTTTTGACCAAATCGACCCCTTGATGTCTTCACGATTGATCAAGCCTCAAGCTAAGGCAAGGGGGGCGTTGAGGGACTTTATTCATCATTATGGGATTAGTAGGGGCATAATGTCCTCCTTAGGCTCACTCTTGCAGTCACAGTGAGGCCTTGGCTTGCTTATTTTGGTGTTTTTTATCATTTTATGTTGGTTTTAGGGCTTAGTCCCCAACGTGTGGGTGACATGCCCTAATTTTGTCTTATTTTGGAATATTTTAGTATTATTTTGTTTTAATTTCAAATTGACATGTAGGCTTGATAAAAAAATTAAAGTTTTGTGCTAAAATGGATATAAATATCCATTCACTTTTCATTTGTAAAGCACAAGACTTGGGATCAAACACTATTATGTTACTATTTTACCCTTCTTGGCCTATTTAAGTGATGCGCACCTCTTGGGATGATGTTCTCTTTGCTTTGAAAGTGAAATGAAGATGATTTTCTAGGGTTTCATGCACTTGCAAGGTTGATGCTAGCATTGTTAGACTAACACAAGCTCAAGGAGGATCTAGGGCTTCTTTCTTTGGTAGAAGTTGGTGAGTTTATGCTTCTTTGTGGATTGAATGGTGGTGTAATGCTGAATTTTTTCTGATTTAGGGCTTCTTACCAGCCTTTTGTCCACTTTTGCATGGTAGAAGATGTCTTCTTGAACGGGTTTTCTCTTGTTTGGGCCTTGGATCTCTGATTTTTGCCCTAATTAGGCTCCTCCAACAAACTCTAAATGTCGTTGTTGGATGCCCTACTTTGGAAGCCAAGAGAAATTATTCCAAGAGGGAGGTTGGTCACCATTCCTCATGGCGTAGGGTTTGAAGTAAATCTCTTTAAAACCCTAAGTTTTTGTCTTTTTTATCAAATTTCCAGTATTTCATGTGTAATTAATGCATTTATATGGTTAAATAGGTTAGATTGCGTCTATATTATTTTAAACCCTAAAAAGGCCCTAAAACTGAAAATTTTCCAAAAAATCAAAAAATATAATTTTTTTCAAGTTTCTGGGCCACCATAAAATTCCGGCCTGCCATTTAGGCCTAGAACCTTCGAGGGTGTCATCCATAGACCTGTGTTTTACCATCAAAACGCTAATCCAAACTTCTACAGCAACTGCCAAACTAGTTAGGATTTCTTCGTTTTTGACCTGAGAGACCTAGCAGGTTCGGTCTCCATGGGAGGTTTCTTGGGCACAAAAACGAGTTGTTCTGACCACATTAAGGGCCTCCCTAGGGTTGATTTGAGAGTTCTTTTCACTGTTTATTTGATGCTGCAAAAAAACCTGCCTTAAACCCTTTGTGAAATACTCTTATGGTCTTACCTCTAAGTGGTTATTGGTTTTGAAACTGATCAGTATAGACCTTGTTCCTACTAGTGCAATATCTCATTCTGGCTGCAAATTTTCTGATGTAGAATGTTGATCTATCACAGTAACTTTTGAGTGGTCACTGGTGGAATTCAATTACAAATTAACAGTGGCATATGAATAGTGTTTGGTTGACCATTCATTGGCTGAGTTAGAGTTCAAATCTGGGATTATTTTACAGACATATACTGCTGTTCAAATTTGTTCCTCATAGGCTCATACTGAGCTGTTGCATATCACAATTAAGTCAACTTACAGTGCTGGCTTGAATATTGCTATTCCTTATTAATGACGGCCAGTGAACTATTGATCTACTTAACACTGCATTAGTGTGCCTATTACTCAAGGTCTGATATCAAAAATTGACATATACAGTGGACTAATTGTGTTTGACTGAGAGCTGATTTATTACAGCCATATATGGATGGCCATGATATAAAATGATACTGACTCTGCCAATTTGATGAAAGCATGCTGGTATTATTTGTGAGCTGTTGTCTGCTTGAAATTTGACCGAATTTAAATGGTAGATATAGTCCCTATATTGGCTTCAATGTGCTAATGTCATATGTGGCTGATAACCTCGTCCTGAAATCAACATTCTGTCCAATATAACATACTGGAACCGATTACTATAGCTGATGTCCTACAGAAGTTAATATGCCCTTCCAAATTGCATTGTTGGTCACATAGCAGATAGTTACCTACCTTTTGCACTAAAGAGTCGCTAAGGTATTCTCATTTGCCTATGAATTAGTGGTCTATTCATCATTGTGCTATTGTGTTTATCATTCAAGACTTTATCTGGCATCCCCAGACAGCCAGCTATATATTGACTTTTATTTGATAGATCTAGTAGACTTTCCTATCTTCTTGACTCCATTAAAGGTACTGATCTACGCTATAAAGTTGTTGGAGGTATTTGCATCACTGTGTTGGCAGATACATTAAAGGGCTCTCCCCTTGGGACAACACTGGATCCCAAAGAAGTTGAGATATTGGACAAAGGTGGCAATAGTCCAAGTCTCTCGTATGATTGCCATTCTCTAGCATAAGGCACCAATTGGCATTGCATCTTAGCCTGCTAGTTTGAACAGGAACACTATGAGTGCATTAATGATAAATCTCTTTTGTGCCTTCTCAAATCACTTTTCCTTTTCTACTCAGAATGTACTTGCCCAGTCTTCAAAAACAAAAAGAATAATTGGTGGACCAAAAGTCTAGAAAGGAGTCTTACTATATTTCAGTCCCAACACTTGACTTCCTTGCATTTCTTTTGAAGAATGTTGAGGACATTCCGGATCCCCTTGAAGACATAGATTTACAGACTTCCTGCTACAACACCAGTTATCAGAGCTACTATTATGACATAATTAGCATTACACATCCTTGATATGCTAAAAAGGACAGTCAGCATTCACAGGAAAGGACATTTATGTTTCAGGGGGCAAGCCAAGATGATAGCAATAAATGTGGTACTGTTTTTGTCCTAAAATTATCAGATGTAAATTTTTATCAGTTCAAAGCTCATGTTGGAGTTGGCACAAACAACAGAGGTGAGCTCTTCGCTCTTTTCTACCTCCTAAAATGGGCATTTTTCTTGGGAGTGGGATCTATAAATTTATATGGAGACTACTCTATGGTTATTCAGCATGTACAAGGCAGGGTCAGGATTACAAATTGGTCACTCTCTCCTTTGGCGCAGAAGATCCAGGATATTCTTCCCCTTTTTGATCAGGTTCGTGCTCATCATATTTTTCGGGAACTAAATGAAGAGGCCAATATTCTATCCAAACAAAGTCTCGAAATTCAAGCTAGAGCTTATGTCCTAGTTCACAATGTAAATGAGTCTGTACAGGTATCCTTAGGGAACCTGTGTGATTTCTAAGTCCATTTTGTTTCGGAAGATCTGGTGGATTGTTTCTGGTGGTTTTGGAGGCCTTAATTTCTGGACAATCTTTTATAAAGGGACTGATTTTGTAATAGGTAATTTGGAAATCGCTTATTTGCTAGCCCCAGTCCACTGGGCGTGTTTGTCCTTACTGTTTTTTGGAAAGATACCATATGTAGTCTTTGGCAGCTATAGGCCATGTTTTGCTGGGCATGAAGAGGACCACCTCTCAACTTATGCAAATGCAAGAACTGTACGGAATTTGCTCATATTTCTACTTGAAATAAAAGTGTGTTTTTCTTTGGGAAAAAGGGAAAGGTCATTTATGTAAGAAAAGTGGGCTGACATAATTGCAAAAGCACACCATAGAAGAATGTATTTGGACATGACCAAACATAAAAGTTAATAATCTGTATTGTGAGCTACTAATGGAAGCCTACATGAGAATACTAGACCGCTTATCATGCTTGTGGGAACAGTAATTACACTCAAAAACTATTAATATATATATTTTACCTTGCAAGGAGACTACTTATGTCCAGAAAACCAAGAACTAAGAATAAGGCACATATAAATTATGTATCTCATTTATAAAATTTATAACAAAGGGATACATAAAACAAAGTATCTGAGAATACACTACTTTCAAGCTTGTAATATCTATCCCAAAATTTAGTTTCAAGTAGCAGCTGGAAACTCATTAACACTACAGAGATAAAGGAGTCTATACCTCCACATTTGCCCCCCGGTGATAGTCCATCGTCAAAGTCTCAGCTGTACGCTTACCCTCATCATAACAACTTCTAACACCTGAGCATAAATTCTCTTCGTAAATATAAAAATATAATAATACAAGTGGACTAAGGATATTTAAAGCCTCTAACATAAATACAGATGTTAGTTGCTGTAGGAGCCAAAACTATGGGAATCAAAGAAGTAATGATCAGGTCTGGCATCCCTGTAATAATCAGTAACTCACAAACATAGTTGACAACAGCAGATTGTGCTCCTGGCTGATCCCATAATACATTAAAGTACAAAGAAAAAATTACCCGGTGCATTTTCTTTTATTTCTCTGTACAAAAAAAGGGAAATACAGAACAAACACAAAATGATGGAAGAGACTATAGACCAGTCAAACGGAACCAATCAATGCATACCTATAGGGTTGACATTTCCCCAATATGTCTCCGTCTGTGGATGCTGAAGAGGATCCCCATATACCTCACTTGTACTGGTAAGCAAGAAGCGGGCTCCAATTCGTTTTGCCAGACCCAGCATGTTCAATGTCCCCATCACATTTGTCTTGTACAAATAAATATTAAGGAAAACTTCAAAAACTAGATAAAATGAACGAGAACAGCATATTTAGGAACCCTCCCGCAGCAAAGACATCCTCAGATTCACTTCGAAGAATTGAATTAAGTTGATTAACAGTTAACTTGAATTATTATTAATGTCCACAAATAACCAAAAATGTGGACAATGGGACTGCTAAAAAGATCCCATTATAAAGTATCATGGAAGAGTGCCTAACACGACTCCAAAGAAGCTAATAGCTAAAAACTAGGTGATAACTCAACTCCAAAGACACTAATAGCCTAGAAACTGGGTCATTTTTGTTTAATATCTAGAGGCAAGAACGATAAGCTGTAGTCACACAACTCCCATCATTAATGCGAATCATTGTAAGTTGGTCACCGTAGGTCATCAAGGCAAAATATCGAGCATATCCTGCCAATATCATTGGAACGTATTATGTGTGCAATAAATAATTATAGGCCTGTTCAAGGTTTGAACTTTGAACCTATAATCAATAATGTGTCTGCAGGTGATAAATTCACCAAGACTTATCTCAGGACCACCAGTTGGGAAATTGGTGCAAACCTACCTTCTAAAGTAAAAGTTCAAATCTATATCAATGCAAATAAATAACAGGCATAGTTTGATTTGTTTACATGGGCATGGTAATACAAAAGACTAAGCAATTTATGACTTTGATGTAAAATGACCTATCAGAATTGATACCAAAACAAGGAAGCATAGTGAGGTGTCCTGTACAGACATAAAAATTAAAGCCAATCAAAACAGCAATAGATGCCAACAGGGCATTGCTTCACTGGTTAGATCGAGGGGCTATTAAGCCATCCGCCATGGATCCATTCTCGCTGTGGTATGCCCATATAGCATGAGCCTCAAAGGCATGAGACGAGTTGCAAGTCATGGGCAATTTTGGTAGAATAGCAACCCCTTAGACCTGGCACCTAAGCCAAAGGAAGTCCTCTGTTCCTTAAAAAAATGGACAACAAACAGAACTTCAAAATGCAAAGGAGGAAGCCAAAACTTGCCTACAAGGTGTGGATATAATAGTCTTCACAGGATTGTACTTGTAATGAACAGGAGATGCGGGGCATGCCAGATGATAAATCTGATCAACCTCCAACAATATTGGCTCAACGACATCGTGGCGGATGAGCTCGAATCGAGGATTCTTGAAGTGATGCATAACATTCTCCTTTCTACCTGTAAAGAAATTATCGATAACAATCACATTGTCTCCCCTCTCCAAGAGCCTGTCAACCAGATGGCTGCCCACAAATCCAGCGCCCCCTGTGACAACTATTCGCAGAGGCTGCCTCCTCACACCCACCGCGATCTTGGTAACTGTGGTTGTCTTTTGAACCCCAGAATTTTCCACTCCTTTGGAGACAAATTTCTCAGAGCCCACTATTTTTTTCCTTATGTCTCTCTTTGCAAGATTGGGCTGGAGAATAAAGATCATAGTGGCTATCAACATGCCCACCAAGACAAACAGCAAACGCTGTTCTTTCAGTAGATAGTGCATCGATCTTGGCAGTGATTTGGGCTTCTCAGCTTTGGGGGAATAAGGATCTGCAGCTGCTGGGATCTGGACTTCTTCGTCCCGGCGGTGATTCAGGCTTGATTGCTTGTGCATTTTGCTGATATTTCCTTACTGCCCACGACGAAAAACAAGAAACCCAAAACAAAATTATATACAATAAATCGCAGAGATTTGAGAAGCAGGTGAGAAGTCTAACTAACCATCGTCCCAATGGGGCCTTTTGTTGGTGGAATGGACAATCAAACGCAAAAATGTGAAACCCACTTCGTATGAAAGGCAAGAGTTTGTAAGTACATACTTAGTTTTAGCTATTCGAAAGTTCAAACCCAACCCACAATTTCGTTTAAGGGGATCTGGATACATGATCCGCTTACGTTCTCACAGAAATAATGAATCGATTATCTGCCCATGGCAATTACAGCATATGTCGCTTTCTTCGGTCCTTCGATACTTCTTTCACTTTAATTGTCAAGATTGCATTGCTTTGGCATTTCCTTAGAACCTCTCCTAAACCCCAATATCAGCATAACTGTCAATTGATTGCTGCTCCCACCATGATTTGATCTGATGATCTCATTCAACGGTGTCATCTGGAAGGACAGGAACACGTAAAACAAAACTCATGAACTCAATCTCATGTGTTTATCTGCCATTTTAGATTGGTTTGTGAGGTGGTATAGCAAGATTGCGGTTCGGGAGTTTTAATCCAGGATCCGTGCCCCACACGTCGTGCATCGGCCACGTCCGTACCTCTTGGAGAATCCCACATGAACAAATTTCGAAAGGAAGAGGCAAGTTTCTTCGTGGCTATCACATGATGCTGATAGGCTGCGCCGCTGCACCATTTTTGTTATTGTTAGTGTTATAACAACCTTATGTATTTCTATCATACTTTACAAACGTTTAATTAATGAATGTTGTGTATTTTTATGAAAAAAAAATAACCTTATGTATTAGTTTACTTTGCTCAAAGTCATATCAAAAATTTGGTCGAAGTATGCAATAGCTTTTTCTTTTTTTTAATTAAAAAATGTAGACATTTTTATATTATTTTTTAAAATAAAATGTTGTAATTTTTATTTGTATATTATTTTTTTAAATAAAATAATATATAAAATAATAAGTTTTTATTTTTTTAAATAAAATAATATAGAGAGAGAGATTTTTTTATTTTTAAAATTAATATAATTTTTTTAATTGAAATGAAGGATTGTGATAGAACTTTTTTAAAGTGTTTCATAGAAAAATATATATAACAAGAGACATTGTTACCTGCTTGTTGCGAGAAAAAAGTTGTGGTTGTGATTGTATTTTAAAAAATAAAAACTTAGAATGTTTAAACTACTTCCTTAGCAAAGCTATTATCAATAACTATGTACAAATAAATGTAGCTATCAATAACTATTTAAAATGTGTTGTCTATGCTCCGTGCGATTTTTTCCTTCTAAACGAGTATTTTGTTATATGTTGGTAGTGAATAGATACACTACCAACATGGTAGACACATCGTGAATAGATACACTACCAACATGGTAGACACATCGAACACCTAACCCTAACCTTCACGTGACAGAGAAGAAAAAAAAGCATAACAATCTCAGGCATATGCAGAACGTGACAGTGGGCAAAATGCATTGGGTAGAGAGGAACTTCAACACTGTACCTACAATACAAAATGTTGAGGAGAGACATTGAGTAGACTTCATGGTGCCCAAGAATCATGGCAAAGGAAACACCCCTCTCTCGATTGCTTACCATTCTAAACACAACAAGAAGGAATCAGAAATGCACAACGACATTCATGTTGCATGACGTAGTTCGCAACTGCTTGGCGTTGTCAAGAAATTGATCAGTGAAGTTTGAAATCAAAAAGTAATTTCCTATGACAAAGATGAACATAGCAGATAAAATTAGTTTTTTTGCTTATTAACTGGGTGATCCACATGCATTTCAACTGTTGGAACCTTCCGCCCTGTTGGTGATGAAGTAGATGAAGGTTGTCGTGATGATAGTGTCCGCTCTTTCCATGTATTCCTTGATTGAAAAGCTTACCTGGAGGTACTTGAAGAGGAACTTCCTTTGCTTCTAATTTTCATTTTTTATCTTCCTAAGACAACTGATTTTCTAGAAAAAACTAAATTTGAACTATCTACCTCTTTTATGCGAAGGTTTGTTGCATCAATTACTTCTATGAGATGAGAGTGGAGAGTAATTGTGGACTTTCCTTTCAAGCAATGTAGGAAAGTTAGGGTTTTCAAATTCAACTTGCTTAGGTCTGGTAATACACATCCAGGTTCTTGGGGTCTCAATGTCATCTCCACCTACTATAGGTATGTGCCACAATCCCATCTCAGATTCCTGAATTTAAATAAAATATAATGCACCTGCGATGTCTTAACGATGTAAACGAAGGACATGAATTACCTTACCTTTCCCAATAGAGTGAGACAAAAACAAATTAAATAAATGTCGCTCTATTGTATATGGACTGTAAAACACACAGTAAAAAAAACAAACAAAAATACACATTCACATTCAAAATGCAATAACTTACAAAGTTTCCCTCCTCTTCTTGAACTTCTTTTTCTCCACTAATTCTGTGAATATTTCCCATTTTTATCATGTCCAAGTCGTCGATAAGGTTTTCAGCTATGGACAGACCCAGTAGCTACAGGAGGCAAACTATTTGTAGCACATGAAAGAAGGGAGAGAACCGTTTGAAATTTCAAACTTTCTTATTTTGGATGAGGAATTCAACAATTCATGCAAAAATAAGGATGCAGGTGATCAGGATTACAACTTTACCACTATCAAATCTAGACCAAGTATCCAACGTGAATATCCACACTCTTTTACCAATAATCTACCATGCATTCAAGGGATTCGTTTGGAGCACAATTCTATTGTAACTTATGAGCTTCCCTAGATAATGTAAGTGCTTGTTAGTTTGAAGATTCTTTAGCAAAAATAAAATATTTAGCTTTATATACCTAATCATCTAAACCCTCTATACCCTCTATAGTCAAAACCTATCTAGTGTTTTAGTCTTTAGAGATTAAAGAAATTGAAGGCATAATGTCTAAGCAAGTTTAATATGTTTTTTTTAAATATGGTATTAGAGCGCCTCCTACCCTGAATTCATGGTCATGTTATTTATATATTTGAATGAAAGTACAAAACAGAGCAAGAAGATAAAGGTAGAATGAGTTGTCAAATATGCGTTTGTGACCATATACGAGACTAACATTCTCGAAGATGACTATAAGTGTTGCAAGTATGGGAAGAAATTTGTGAAAAACAACCCCAATCCGAGGTGCTTATGTTTGTAAACGTCCTTGTTCCATTAATCTAGCTAAATACAATTATTTACTTGCCATGTCATTGCTGAAGTACTTGATTATTTGTTTACATGAGGTATTATAGATGTTGGCATAGGAATCGTGATGTCAAGAAAACAATAGAGCATGAAGCCCAAGATAGGGGAATAGTCATGACTCATAACCACTTACCTAGGAAAACATAATCAGAAAACCCCGATAGCCATCTATTATAACATTGGAAAGCTGGAAATAGTTCAGGCTTTAGCGGCCACGCCAAACTACCATCTCGGTGATAGAGCATTTTCCTGATAGCATTATTGGCTTTGCAGCTAGTAATGCATTGTCAAATTCAGCTGGAATCATTTTCCTCTAAAGTCCTCGGAGATTTGATGATATACAAACTCGTGATCTTTGCCTCTGAAAAACTACTCTCTGACGTTATGTATAACGAATTCATCTTTAAAATCTTTTGATAACGGAGCAATTCCCTTGCGAAACAGGCCTTGAACAGTTCCTTCTTGTTCACGCCATACCTCGAAGTTGTAAGAGCAACAGGATGGCTCTTGGTATGGACAACTCAGTTACTCCACAACCAATTTTTATCCAACATGAAATGACTGAAATGACCTGCAAATCAAACCCAATCATAATCGATCACATACCATAGGAATTAGAATACCATTAATAAGACAGAGACCAGTGGGAAGGACATGATGTCAGCCCGCCGCCCCATCTTGGGCACCAAAAACTGAGGATGACGTCAACCCTGCAAGCCAATAACAAAATTACATACCTATTTTTCATTGCTACATTTTATAAATACATATTTTTGCCTCAACTCATACTATAGAAAAAATATATTTGTAGCCTATAGCTATGCTATGGACCCATATTAATAAGACCTTGGAGAAAACTGTATTGTTCTCAATCGAAGACATAAAAAGAGAAAAAACCACCAATGGTTGGTGAGCAATTCAATCATAGATTTACTAATTATTATAGTAACCTTCAAACATTCTTTGATATTGTCAAAAATTGATTTTTATTTTTTATAAATATAGCATTTTAATATTTTTATTAAGTTTTAGTTTTAATCTTATTTACCTTTCATTTTGATTTTACAAAAATTATAAAAGTTAATAATTGTTTTAAAGTTTCAATAATATATATATATATAATAAAAAGTTAATATTTATTTTGAAAATTCAAAATAATGAAATTAAGTAATAAAAATATAATTATAATTAAAGAAATACAAAGTAAAGTATTTAATAAAAACAAAATTATGATGGTAATGAATATCAACGTGAACTAAGATCCATTTGGTCTATTGGACCTTAAGAAAAGAGAAATGGATTATTTGGATTGCTCTAAAAAAAAATCTATGTTCAAAAAGCTTAGAAAGAATAGTTTGACGAGTTAAAATATTGAAAAACTGGATAAATATCGGACTTGGGTTGATCTAAATAGACTCTCGGACCATTATCCAATTATTTGTCAGATTGAGGAAGGGGGGTGAAGATAAATAGACCATTTAACTTCAATCATGAATGGATGAAGTTGGATGGTTTCAAGGAGCTCGTGAGCAGGGTGTGGAACAATACATCTGATACAGACTCTCTTTCTCCAATGGATTTGTTAACAATGAAATTAGGAAAATTGAACTCAGAGGTCATCAGCTGGGACAAAAAAGATCAGAATTGGATAAAAAGGTTATATGTTCCATTGAGGAACAAATTGGACATATCACCTCAAAGTCATCACAAGGGTATCTTGCACAGTCAGATATGGACTTGTCATTATGGTTGGAATAAGATAAATTGAACATCCTAAGGATCTCAAATGAAAAAGCTTGTCTGGAGAGCAGGATCACTTGGTTAGAGGCGAGGGACAAGAACACGAAGTTCTTCCATAAATTTGTTGAACATCATAGGAACATAAACTCCATATGGTCTTTGAAAATGATGGAGGCTTTCTGGTTTTTAATCAAGGGGCGATATCACATGTGGTGCACTCTCATTTTGAGTCCTGTTATAGGGAGGATGGTAACATTTCGGTTAGGGATCATATCAAGGTGATAAAGGAGTTCCCAAAAATTTTCTCGGAAGCTAAGGGAGATGAGATCTTCCAACTGATTCCGTTGCTCGTGCTAAAAGGGGTCATTCTGTCCTCTACTAGATCGAAAAGCCTTGGCCAGAACGGTTGGACCATGGAACTGTTTCTGGAATGTTTTGAGGTGATGGGTGTGGATTTGTTAAATGCAGTTGAAGAATCTAGAGAAAGAGGGGTGATCTATGGAGTAATAAATTCCACTTTTGTTGCTTTGATTCCCAAAAAATACGACATTGAGGATTTAGGGGATTTTCGCCCCATATCCCTCTGTAACTTTGTATAGAAAATCATTTAAAAAATCATTGCAAACAGGCTTAAACCTATTATTTCTAGAGGCCTCTTTGCTGAACAGTTTTGTTTTTTGGACAAAAGACATATACTAGAAGCCATTAGGGTGGCCTAGGAAGTTTTCCACAATATCAAGACCTGAAATTTGAAATCTTTTTCCCTTTAGTTGGATTTAATTAAAGCTTTTCACAAGGTCCGGTGGGGGTTTCTCAAGCTCATCTTAATACAAATTGGACTACCTTACAAGGTTTATGGAATGGATCATGGGTTGTGTTACTTTGATGTCATATGGTGTACTTGTGCATGGTTCGCCACTGACTTTTTTTCTGCAGAAAGGGGGCTTCAACACGGATTTCCCCTATCACCTTTAATTTTCCTCCTAGTTATCGAAGGACTCCACAGGTTGATAATCAAAGCAAAATATAAGGGAAACATAAATGGTATAATTATCAGCTGCAACCTATCTATTTCTCTTCTCCTATTTGTAGATGATATTATGATTTTCGGGTTTGGGCTCTACCTCTAAATGGTGTTCTTCTATGTTCTGATTACAGATGTATGCAATGTCTCTGGATTATCCATAAACACATAAAATCTATACTATTAGAGAATGGGTCCTCTTCGGCTGATATGGACAAGATTAGTTATCTTTTCCAAGTACAGGTGCATTCCCTAGTAAAGGGAACCTGAAATCTCGAGTACTACATTAAACCAAATGGTTACTAAGTTGGGGATTGGTTGTGGTTACTTCAAAGATTCGATAAAAGAATCAAACACTGTTGTTGGTGTTGGTTATCCCTCGGTGGTAGATTGATCTTGGAAAGATCTGTATTGGTAAACCTTGCATTATATTGGTTCTCCTTATGCAAAATCCTGAAATCGATAATCAATGAAGTCAGAAAAAAGATCATGCCTTTCATCTGGTCAGGCAATCTAGATAAGTCTAAATACCATTTAGTGAAATGGGATGTTATCACTTGTCCTGTGACAAAAGGTGGTTGGGGCCTGAAAAATATGCATATTTTTTTCTTGCATCGAGGGCTAGGATTCTTTGGCTGGCTATTATTGGTGGAAGATTGCGTACCCGTGTTATTCAGTTGAAATACTTTAAGAATTTCTCTTTAGTTCAGTGGATCTAGAGTTTTAAAAAACCAAGGAATGGCATATCAAATATCTGGGCAGGTCTCTTGGAGGATTTTAAGGTTTACAGGCCATGGGTGGAATGGGTCACAGAAGATGGAAGAGATATCCAGGTGGGTGAGGACCCTATCATAGGAGGGCCCTCAAAATTCTTGATATCTGCTGAATTATTATTTTTCTTTCATAGTAAGGGTTACTGCACTATGTATCATATCTCCTTGTCGTCGAATTTCCCTTTTTCAACTCATGGGTGGATTATAGCTTCACAATTGAGCCTATATGCCTCTTTGGGTGTTGAATGGTTTGAATGCATCGGAGGTCTACAAATTGGTTCCATTTTGTTGGAGGTTGGCATTGATGCCCTGAAATGGACTTACAAAAATGCTACCAAAGTCATTTTAGCCAATTTGGCCTATTAGTTACTATCAAAAGATACCCCTTGCAATCAACTTTGGTGGAATTCCATTTGGTCTTGGCAGGCTCCTTATTGAATCATTATTTTTTGTTGGCTTGCATTGGCTAATCGTCTACTTACTTGGGACAATCTCCTGAAGCGAGGTATGATCGGTCCAAACCTTTGTCTCATGTGCGGTATGGCTAAATAATCTATTTTTCACCTTTGTGTCTCCTGCAATTTCACTATTTATGTATGGTTGACTATTGGACACATTTTAAAATGCCCCATTGATTTGTCCAGCGAATCCATATCATACTATTTTCTTGCTTGGAAAAACAAGGCTCCAAATTGGCAATCCTTACCTTGTTTCATCTTATGGGAAATTTGGAATGCAAAATTAAGAGGATATTTGAAACTACTACTCCGGTTGCTCTATCCATCTGTCTGAAGGGATTGAAATTTTTCTGTAAACTCGATCATGATGACAACATTGGCATCTCATAAAAGCTTAGCTCTACAGTTTTAAAATATCTCTCCCCCACATACAGGTTGATGGGCTTTTTTGATGGGGCCTCACAAAAGGACTCTTCACTTTGTGGGGCTGGTGCAATCCTATGAATAGATGAGGTCAATTTTTACAAAGTCTGGATGGGTTGTAGATCTGGTTCCAATACCAAGGAGGAGCTCCTCTCCCTATGGATTCTCCTTCTGTTCGCTAGGTGACTTGGATTGGATGGTATCTAGATGTATGGTGATTCACATGTCATTATTGATTGGGTCAAAAACACATATGGGATAAATATCATTTATCTCGAAGCTTGGATGAAGAAGACCAAGATGTTGATCAATAGTTTCCATAATATTTAGTTTTCTCATATCTACAGGGAGAAGAATTCACAAGATGACATGATGTCTAAGCAGGCTCTTTTAGTTGTTGATGGTTACATTTTCTTTGAACATTGGTATGCGGGCTCTCTCACTTCGGAGGGCAGCATTCAGACTATTTTCTCCTGATTTTGGGTGGTCCTTTTTGGTCTATGACTATCCTTATTTTGATTTCCTATTTTTGGACTTTCATTTCGACATCCCTCAGACATATTTTGGATGTTTTTTCTGTCTATCTTGACTCTTTTTCTATGGGATCAGTTCGCTAGCTCTTTGGACTGTGCTATGGTTCTATTTTTTTGGTCCACGCAGCAAGATGTTCTATGCTCTGCATCCATGTGACTCTTTCGGTCTACTTTTCTGTATATTTTTCTACCTTTACTTATACTTCAATAAAGTATAGTTATTTTTCATGGAAAAAAAAGGTTAAAAGGTCATGCAAGGTAGAATTGTAGAAAATATTAGGAAACTATGATCGAATGTGGGTGTATGCATGGATTTCTAAAAGAAATGGCATTACTCCTCAACTCTCATAGACTTGTAGATTTGGAAGATCCTTTTCACTCATGGTCTTTTGGGAATTCCCAACGCCCTATTTCACTATGAAGCTCATGGGATTTCGCTCTTACCTTGACTATATTAATTTTCTTCTTCGAACTGGTTAAGATAGAGAGATACTTTTAGTAAGGACATTTTTGAGTCCTTAATTCATACTCTAATAAACTAATAGTTTTCTTTGTTTATGAATTGATTTGTTTCATCTCGACTAAAATAAAAACTAGGTTCTATATTTCTATTCAGTTTAATTTCCATGTAGGATTAACTCAATAATATGCTACACTTTCTTATTTTACAATTTTCAGTTCTTACAACATATATCTCAATAATTTCAATATAGTAGGATTAACTCAATAATATGTTAGAGTTTCTTATTCTACAATTTTCAGTTCTTACAACATATATCTCAATAATTTCAATATATATATATATTACAACATTTCATAATACTAAGAGGAAATTACTTCTATAAAAGAAAACACATTTGTGATATAAGTTTGTCTGTGCAATCTCTACTTTGTCCATGCAAGCTCCCATGTAGAAAACTCAACTGACCAAATAGATTTGCCACACTGCCAACTAAGAACAGTCGTGTGGACTCTCTAGCTCCAAGAAACTAAGTTTCTTGAACCCCCATGCCCAAAACCTGAGTACAACCAGTTCAATCAGTGCAAAGTATTTACCATGACAATGAAAAATAGTCCTCCTTTGTTGTCTTTCCAAAAATATTTCCATCCCCAAATCCTCCATATTTTCCTTTCTTACCCTTTCCATCACCGACTCCCCCCTCGAGCCTTTACTACCTTATCCCCTTTATTAATGTCACAACCACCTTACTTATTTACTTTGTCAAGATTAATTTACTTTTCAATCCCATCCTGGCTAGATACAAGGGCCACATTCTAGCAATAACAATAAATATTTTATACTTAACTACCACAATTAAGTGTGGTTATATGCAAGTTAATTAATTATAAGGATCCACCTTCAATATGTTTACTCATTCTTTCAACATGATATGACATCATTCAAGGATATAAATATTCAATAATAAAATTCTACGTGAAGTTAATTTAATATAAGACTTACCGTGAAAGTTTTTACCCATTCTTTCAACTTAACATAACACCGATATAGATCCATCTTAACTATGGCTCTACTAAGAGAGGGATCAAGTTCTCTTGAGGTGCAAACCCTTTTTAATTTACAAAAATATCTAATAAGTATTCCTACTTGGGAGGGAAATGACCAACTTGCTTTAAGTAATTTCAAAATAGAGTAAATATCAACAGAAGAATGAGATGTGTAACATTAATAATCATACAATGAATATTAAGAGTAGTTAATGAGTAAAATAATTCATATAAAATTTTAAAATCAAGATTTTATAAATTGGAATTTGAAAAACATTTTACCATCAAATGAAGATTTTAAACATTTATCCAAATGTTTTTTAGAAATGACTTATTTTTCTTTGTAACTAAAAATGAAGATATACATGTTATGAGCAAGGATATAAGTGGTTTAGGAACTGAAGATATACATGTTAGGGTTAACCTTGACTTGGGAATGAGCAAGGATATAAGTGGTTTAAGGAACATGGTTTTAGTGGCTCGTGGTTTCTTGCTAGTTGTATTTGCATTTAAAGAACCTTATAAATATGGACAAAATTTTAAATTTTAAATTTGATATATAATTAAATAAATGTCTTTTACAATTTAGCTAATTTAAAATTAAATTTTATATGTTCTAGGTTTTATAATTTTTCTTTTTACTACTCAAGTCAATTGAATTTTACTACTAATATTTTACTAAATTTGTAAGTTTTTTTTTACTTTTAATTATTATCATTTTTATTGAGTCCACATGTGCCAAGTGACCGTTACATACAGGACACATCTCACCCATTCAAGAATATAATTATTCAATAATAAAATTTCACATTAATTTCCAAAGAGCATTTATCCAACTATTATCATATTCACAATCAAACCATAATTATAGTCAAAACTCAATTAATTGTCATTTCTTAACCAATTAATATTCATTTATTATCACATACCTTAATTAGAATTTATTACTTTAATTAATATTTATTAATAAAGTTAATAATGATCATATTAATAGTAATTACCATCAAGGGGTGGCAGGAGCGGGGGGGGTCCTCTTGGATCCCAGAGGACAAGTAGAACAAACCTTCGCGTGGGGACTAGGAACTAGAACAAACAATGAAGCTGAGGGCCTGGCACTTCTTCAGGGTCTACATCTCTGAAGCACTAAAGAACTCCGGAAGGTATTGATATTCGGAGACTCTAAACATGTCATCTACAAACTGATCAACGGATACCCCTCTGGAGCAGTCAATTGCCCCCGCCTGTTTGACAAAGCTAAGTTTCTCAAGTCTAAACCCTATGAGACATTCCACATCCTTTGTCACAATAATTCTGCAGCGGACACTCTGGCTAACATGGGAGCCTCTCTTCCATAAGGCCATTACAGTCAGAGCGAAAACCCTCCTATCCTCAAATTCATCCCTTAATGTGTTGTCGGAAGCTTCCCCTGCGATTTCAAATTATGCGGCTTATCTCATTGATATTTTTATCCTTCCCTCACTTTAAAAGAAGCCCCAAAGGCACCCCTCCTCTACCTCCTTTTCTCTCCTTCCCTCCCCCTTCCTTCTCCCCTTTCCCTTATCCCTCCTTCCCCCTCACTCTTAAACCCCTTTTCTTTTCTTTTCCCCCTACCCTTATCCCTCCATACTCCCCCCCACCCATCGCCTTGCATCACCTCCCAACACCTGGCCTCCATTCCACGCTGCTTCCCGACGAATCCACCCATTTACTCCGTTGTCCTGCCTTCCCTCCTCCCTCCGCTGCGTGGTATAACCTCTGCCCTCTCCCTCTTTCAGTTTTTGGAGGATTAATGGCTCACCGGTCCTGGGTTAAATGCCTCTCCTCCTCGCACGCTCCAAGTCCCCACGACTATTACCATATGTCTTCTCCCCACAGCAATATGCAAATTCATTCCGCTCCCTCCCTCGGCTCTGCTTCTCATGAGGTTGCACGAGTTCTTCTTAATGTAGTTGCAGGTATTGGAGAAGGGTGTCTGCAGGATATCCCGTGGCAAGCACTCCCTCTCACCCGATCCTTCGTGAAGGAAAGGCTTGCTCTCACAGCCTTCTCCACTTGCTCTTGCAGTTCCCTCTCCGCGTTGTGGTCCTCAAACCTCGGCTCTGGTACAACTCTTACGCCTGAAGCTCATTCTGGTAATTTGGAGAGAAGCACGGTCTTGGGTTGCCATTGCATGGGGTGGCAGGAAGGTGCTGTAGGCACTTTGGTCTGTAAAGAAAGGCATGAAGGTTCCTCACTGCAGCAGGAGCTCATAGTGCTCATTTTTATTCTCAGTGGTCTCTCGACCGAGAACCAGGCTTGTGTCCTCGCTGGCTCTGTTCGTGCCTTGCATAGTCATTTTGCGCGTATAGATATCTCTATAGGAGCAGGAAGAATGTCTCAGGCTGGTGAAAGTGCAGGAATAATGGATGTAAAAAAGAACCTAAGGCGTCTATATGAAATGCTAGCAATTGGCATAATGGACAACAAAGAAATTGCGCGGGAGGTTAAGAGCATAGGAGAAATGGTGAGCTACACCTCTCTGCAGATCAGCAATCACGATGCAAGGATTGATGATAATGAGAGCAACCTTAGAGAGATAATGGGAAAAGTTGATAGGATTCAGGAAGATCTCCAGCGTCTGATTACCATGAACCAGGGTAGCAGGGTGAATGGAGCCACTGAAGCAGCTGAGCATCCAATGGAGGAAGAGTTTGTAGTTCAGCCTAGGAATTTTAGAGGCAATCTTTAATCTGTTTACCTTTAATTATGGTTAAATGTTCTACTGTCTTTTACTATGTAATCAGTTTATAAGGGTATACACTACCCGCGACTTTAGCTGTTTTGGATAAACTCTGTGCGTAGTTTTTTGGAAAACTCCTCAGATAAGCTTTCTGTGCAGTAATTTTGATCTGCATGAACACTTTGTTTTGCTACTTCTGTACCGAATGGCTGTCACAGCTTGTTTTATAAAAACCCTTTATAGTTTCTGTTAAAAAATAATAGTAATTACCATCAGACACTCAATTAACATTTATTAATCAACATTAATCATTATGAGATCTTGAATAATATATATTTTTTAAATTAAATAATAGTATTTTAAACTTCTATTATCATTTATTAAATTAACACCACATTCAACAATGAGACTAAGTAATTATAATTAACTTAATTACTATTTCTTTAATGATGACCGCAATCACTAATCAACCTTAATTAGAATCAAACTTTTCATTAATAACTTAAGCAATTGTATCAATTCATAACTAAATAATTAGTTATAATTATAATCTAATTAGTCATAATCATAATGCATTAAAGTCCAATTATAATGGTATATTAGATAATTCATACAAGCATATCTAGACAAGTAATGTAAGCATAGCTATGGTTACATACTTTATGTAGGTACACGAGTAATACTCAACTCACATAACACATAATCACATAAGTTATTATCTCTTGATGCATACTTAAATATGAATTTGCAACATCTAACAACTTATTAACTTAGATTATAATAACTTATAAAAACCACACAATGCACTTAGTTACGATACAAGAATCAATCAAAGGAATTCTACACACATAATTAAGTAAGTTTCTCTCTACCACTTCAATGACACTCATATGTACCTACTTCCTATGTAATTCACATCTAACTTCCACATCCTATCCTTCCTCTGTTGGACTACCCTGGAGCGTCAACTACATGTCCTAACTCTAGTTAGAACCTATAAGCGGAAGAGTTGACTACATGGACCAAGCTTCCCTAGAATGCACCCACTANCCCCCCCCCCCCCCCCCCAACGGAACAAGGGACTATGTCTACATCGACATTGTGACTACGTTGCGACTATTGTACTCAGATTTTGTCATTAAATAACCAAATTTGGGTAGTTGAGTTTCCTAGAACCATGGTCCATGTACTTTCCCACACATCATGATAATAAACCAATACTCATACAAAACAATAATTCTTCACTTGCATACCATTTCTCTTTTGGAATACATGTCACCGATGTACTTCCACTTTGTAGGATGCAATTATCATTTAGCTTTTTTAAACCAGTGGGTTAGTCTACCAACACAATATTGTGCAATATTGTGCAATCATTGACATCTATAAATATTTCACTATTAATAAACAATAATGTAGTCGTTTTTCTATGTACCATGCACCTGGTATCACATTCCTTTATTAGACACATAACTTGAAATTGGTATACATGTACCCACCAACATAGATCCATCTTAAAACGAAATCTATTAGGTACGGAGAGGGATCCAATTTCTTGTGTAATTTTTTTATCTTAATTTTTTTATTAATTTAAAAAACTTACATCTCCATAATTATGATCCCTTGTTTGCCGTAGATAATTGCGCGAAGATTCTCCACATATTGAAATTTTTTTGTTGATTGAATATATTTTTCAATCGTGCGGAGATTATATAATATAAATATATAAAAAAGACATGACTTTTTACTTTTTAGTTTAGGCCATCGTGATTTTTATTTTCATTTTTTATATTATGTTAGGAACATTAGGAACACATCTCCCCCAAACTAGGTTGTAGAGCAGCTTGCTACTTTCAATGTCTTTTAAATTTGCATGTTAGAGACATAATTCAAATACAACCATCATTCATAGTATTAACATCATACACATATATCTATATATCTTCCACAAAATAGTAAGCCCATAGGTCCACGGTGTCAGCATACTGACGAAGTTCCACAATAATAAAATAATACAAACATGCAATGGAAGTTCATATGGTAAAGTCAAAACGGGGCATTACATACACCCACCCTTCAGAAAACTTCATTTCGAAGTTATAATCAAAATAGTGTGGGAAAAATCACAATGTATAGTATCTATGTCTTCCGAGGCAACATAGACTGGGCTATACTTATTCTATTGGACTTTATCCTAGTCAAATTAGGTAATAGAAGTCCCTCATATTACTTATATAATGTCATATGATAATTCACTACATATTTCTAGGTAACTTTAATAATGGGCCATGCTTTCTACATTATGATTGTTAGCTTGCATGCTTTCCATATCATTTTGCTATAACAATATCTAAATTAAAGATTGGACTCGTCACAATTCCCTCGAGATGAAAGACAAGAGTCTTTTAATTGAGTTAGAGATTCACAATATTCTTTCCTCCTCCCCTACTGGTATTTACTCTTCGGCGACTCTATCCAAACTAAAGGCTCTTCAATCGGATTTAAAAAAACTAAGGGATCATGAGATCCTCTCTGCCAAACTTAAAAGCAGGATGATTTGGGCAACATTGGGTGATGCCAACACCAAATTTTTCCATTCTGTGGCTACTGCACGAAAAAATCATAATACGATTTGGGGTTTGGAGGACGAGGAGGGAACTATGGTTGAACATGACCAGGATTTGAAGGATCTGGGAGTTAGACACTTTAAAAAGATTTTCTGTGATGATAACCTTACCACTATTTCCGCTCAGATGAAAATCATCAGTCTCTTCCCATCTTTTATATCCCATGACGAGCGGTCATCCTTCACTTCCAAGGTAAGATCAATGGAAGTGGAAAGGGCTCTCAAGTCTTTCAAGAAAGACAAATCTCCTGGGCCTAACGACTTCCCTGTAGAGTTATTTTTATCCTTTTTTTACTTTATGGGGGAAGAACTTGTGAATTTGGTGGAAGATTCACGTCTGTCCGAAAGGGTTTTGCCCTCACTTAATTCGACTTTTATCACTCTCATACCTAAAAAAGACAAACCTTCAACCTTTGCTAATTTTCGTCCTATCTCTCTCTCTGCAACTTGATATACAAGCTAATAGCAAAGGTTGTTGCACAACGTCTTAAGCCCTTTCTTGACAAATTTATTTCTCCTCAGCAGTTTGGGTTCCTAAAAAATCGCCAGATCTCAGAGCCTTTAGCCATTACCCAAGAAGTCCTACACTCTGTCAAATCCAGGAACAAAAGTGTCCTTGTCCTCAAGCTTGATCTCACTAAAACCTTTGACAGAGTTAACTGGTCTTATATCAGGCTCATTCTTCTGCAAATTGGTTTGCCTCTGGAAGGAGTCAATTGGATAATGGGATGCTTAACTTCGGTTAATTTTGCACTACTTATCAATGGCTCCCCCTCACATTTCTTTACGGCCTCTCGTGGAATCAGGCAAGGATGTCCACTTTCTCCTCTCCTTTTTATCCTTGTGATTGAAGGACTCAGCCTCCTTATTGATGATGCTCGCAGACATGGTCTAGTAAAAGGGATCAAAATCTCGCAACATCTATCCCTTACTCACCTTCTTTTTGTAGACGACGTGATTCTTTTCGGTTTTGGCTCATGTGAAGAATGGATATCATTCAAAGTTTTATTGGATACCTTTTGTGAAGCATCAGGCATGTTCATAAACTCAGAGAAGTTATGTTTCTTGTACAACAATGTAGACGATGGGACAATTAACAAAATTACGCACTCCTTGCCTTTCAAGACCCAACATATTTCTTCGGGGTTCAATTATCTTGGGTATTTTATAAAACCCTTGGGATACAATGTTAAAGATTGGCTATGGCTCATTAAAAAGTTTGAAAACAGGATTTCACATTGGTCTTTCAGGCTTCTTTCTATGGGGGGGAGGATAGTTCTTATTAGGGCAGTTCTCACCAGCTTACTGATGTACTGGTTGGCGTTAGTCCCCATACCGAAATCCATTCTAGGGAAACTTAGAAGTTTGATCTTTGACTTCCTTTGGGGCTCTACAGGGAAAAAGAAAAAATGCCATCTTTTTTATTGGACATCCTTATCTTAGCCCACTTCTCAAGGAGGCTGGGGTATCAACAATCTAGAATGGTTCAACATTTCCTTAAGGCTTAAATCTTTTTGGCTTGCTCTCTGCGGAAATGGTCTTTGGTTTAAGCTAATTTCAGTGAAATATTTAAAGAAGAATAATGTTCTGTCATGGATTCGATGCAAGGCATTCTCTGCCATGGGTGTCTTTGTTATATGGAAAGGTTTCATAAGCACTATTTCTTGGTTTGGCAGCGGCTTAACTTGGATGTGGGAAATGGTGAGAGCATAAGGGTGGGCGTGGACCCGATCACAGGTATGGGTACTTGTTTCATGCTGCCTCAGGATCTCCGTAGCTTTCTGGAAGATTATGGTATATTATCCTTGGCTCAAGCCAGAAATTATTCTGCGGAATCCCAGACCTACTGGCTCACTGCATCGGACCTGGATCTAGGTGGATAATGGCACCTTATTTGGAATGAATATGTTAAGGGGCTAGAGTATGGGAGGATAAGACTTAGGTCTAATCCAGATAGTCTTCTCTGGTCTTTCAAGAATTACTCGGGATCTTTAACTGCACCAATGGCATATGAGTGTGTGGTGGATCACTATAAGGAGCCATATCCCGAGACATCTTTTGTTTATCAGTTTCTATGGAAATATAATATTCCTGAAAAAATTCGATGCTTTATCTAGCTCCTCATAAATAACAAAGTGTTAACCTAGGATCAGCTCAATAAACGTGGCATCTAGGGACCTAGTTTCTGTACGCTCTGTAAGAAAGATGAGGAAACGGCCCAACATCTGTTTATGGATTGTCATTTTACAAAGAGCACCTTCGTAGCTATTTTTTAGCACTTTGACTCCCGATCCTTTAATAAAGCTTCTGCGGGAGCTTCTATGCGATTGTATCTTGAGCATTGGGTATGTGCCCACTCTATGGACTACCCCAAGCTATATCTGCCCTTTTTCACCTTTTGGTCAATATGGAAACATCGAAATAGATGTATATTTGAAGGGAACACTCCAACAGTCTATTCGGTCCTCCAACAAATTGAATTGCTCTTTCATACATATACTGTACCTGTTAAGAAGATTAAATACAGAGTGATTGGATTGCCTCTAAAGACTACTTATCCTTGTGGTTATTTTGATGGTGCAGCCGCCAAGAACATAGGGGGGGCAGGTTTCATATTATATTTGAGTAGCTCTTACAGTATTCATTTCTCCATGGGTTGTGGCAAAAGTTCTAACACTAAATCTAAGCTGATGGCTTTATGGGCTCTTCTCTCTGTTTCTAAGATTATGGGAATTCCTCTACACTCTATATATGGCGATTCCCTTGTCATCATCTCATGGGCTACAAGAAAAGGCACACTGAACTTACCACATCTGAGTCATTGGTGTGATGATATTAGAGAATTACTGCATAACTTTCCGGATATGAACATGAAACACATATATCATGAGCATAACCAGATTGTTGACAGTCTCTCTAAAAACGCACTCTCTCTTGATTCAGGTTTTGGGAATTTCAAGGAATTTATGTATGACAAGATTACTGATCATGGTAATTTTCAGTTATATTAACATGTGCTGGGCATTAATCCCCTTTTCATTAAGCACATAATTAGTTGTCATTAAATGGGATCTTAGCAATCCCATGAAGAGACCCTCAGTCATCTTCTTATGCTCATAAGTTATGTTGCTTCTGTTCATTTCTGGAAATTGACTAAATCTGACCTGTCTATACAGGAGTGATGATAAAATCCCGCAATACAACAGGTTGGTGACTTTTTGACATGGTTTGATGACGGGGACTTGCCTTTGAGTCAAGAGGACACCCCATTGCTGAATCTATTTATGAAGAATGTCACTATGATTGAATGTATATGATGATCTTTGATTCAATAGAATAACAGGATTTGGTATTTTTTCCGCTGAAAAAAAAAATATATCTAAATGCCATTTATTAATTCACCTCCTTCGACCCTAATTCGAATGGTAATTGCATGTCATTTAACATATGGTCTTATGGTAATTATATGACATTTAAACATATTAACTTTTTCCATCTAAAGTTTTAATTTATTTATCACAAGGAATGTGCTCTTATATTACATTTTACATCTTGTACACATAGCTAATCTATTGTTTTTAAAGTTCATTAAACACATCTTTTCGCCAAAGTAGTTAACATGCTATTACTTTTATGGTTCTTTTCTATAACTCAATTCATAAGAAGACCTTGCTTCCCATATTACATTTTCTTAGGTTCAAAATTTATTGTCATGACCCAATTACTACTTCTAACATACTCACTTACTTTTCTTTCTTGGCTTAATTACATCTTGTTCAAGACAATATTTGAAATGATATCGAATGTAATTCCCATCAAGGTTCATAAAGCCTTTATTGGGTATTACAATTTCTCCCCCTTTTCTCTCTATCTTCTTCATTCAATTTTAGATTTAATCACTTGCCCAATTTGCCTCTATCCACAGTAAATCTTATTTTATAGTTTAAATTTTAACACACAAATCAAGTCCATTCTTAAGACTGACTAAATTTGCCAATAATGCAATCAACTCATGCCCTCTACAACCCTTAATCTACCACCTCTACATAGGTACTTCGTACAACTCATGTGACACGACAAGCCTCCTACACCGTCAATCATACTTGAATTTATTCTCAAAAGGAGAAGGGCCTATCTTCACTTAACCCAATTAATAACATATAGTCACTAAGAAACATGACTATACAAGAGATACACATGCTCATCCGTAATTAATCTAATCATATTCTAACTAGGAATGTCTTAAGGTGAGTATGACATAGTCTTATGACATATATTGTTAGTAATTATTTTCAACATGTCCAGTTGTTAATTGGTTAAGTTGTGTATGCCTCTCTCATTATTACCCAAGGTCATCACTATACTATATATATCATTAACCCCCAATAATCAGACACCTTGTTGGTCATTTCTCTAATTCATCGCCATTTTTTTCAACTTACTTATTGTGAATCCATGTTCCTTCCTAAGCTGTTATATGTAATCCCAATTTTAAAGTACTACTCATCTTTCTAAACAGTATTCAAAACCTTATCCTTTCATTTGAATCTTTCCAAATTATAAACAATTATACTTGAATTCCTTTTATCACATTAGTCGGATTATATCTATCCAAAACTCCTCAAGAGGTTGGTATACCACAGTCTTCTTCAGCTTAGGTACATTTACTAAGATATTATTAATTCACACCTAGGATATGTAATTACTTCATAGTCTCTTGATTACTACTATTAATCTTATTTACCCGCTACATAATGTGGATCAGATCTTAACAGGGTAAATTTCAAGTACAAGATCCTCTTTTTCATATTTAAATTTGAACATAATTGTTATTATGAATACATAACTCTTGTTGAAATTTTAGCTTAACGTCAATGTCATCTACACACTAGGTGAAAACACCATAAACTTAGTTATCAACAATTATCACTATCATCCTTTTGCAACTAAACACAACAAACAATTACTCAATAACTTAGAAGCATAATTGAACATAAGTTGGTTCACCATCATTTTGAAGTAGAATAAACTAGACCCAACACCTCATCACACAAATCCTAATACGATCAATAAACTCGCTCACAACACTAGCTGTTTTGGACTCGATGCCACACCTTCATCACATCAAGGCTCCTTCCTACTCACACTCATGTACATAGGTAACCTATGTGAACATTTTTCTCTTTAATGGCCACTCTTCCTAAGTTCCATAAGGATTTGTTGATTTTGTACAATTCATTTGTCTGACCGCTAGTTAGAATATTATCTCTTGATTTCAAACATTTATTAATCATAATCAATTTTACATGAATTTTGATTATCACTTTAACTTGATAAGTATTACATATACTATGCCCTTCAAAATATAACATCTAACAATTCAACTACCTCTCTCCTTTACTTATCTATTGTTATGTAGTGATATATAATTGGTCAAATTATGATTATATTTAAACATGTGTTATCACAAATGCACACATATTTTCATTTATATAATTCAAATTATGTTTATATTGAAACATGTGTTATCACAAATGCACACACATTTTCATTTAAAAATTTTAACAAGTTATTTTATGTTTAAAATCTCTAACACATACAATGGTCTAAATCATTTTCATCCAAACAACAAATAACATCATAAATTGAGGTGTAACAACAAATAACATCATAAATTGAGGTGTAGTATTAACATCATAAATTGAGGTGTAGTATTAACATCATAAATTAAGGTGTAGTATTTTTAATGAATTTTTTTTTTTTTAATCCAAACAAAAATAACATTGTAAAAGTAAAGTTTCCTCCTTGAGGTTACAATAATAATTTTTGAATATCTTTTTATTTTATTTTAATATTATTGAATTTTAAATATTTTTAATTTATTTATGTAATGATTTTTTTTAATAAAATGCTAAAAGAATTTTCATTCAAATAAGTGATGAACATTATAAATATAGTGATCATGGGCAGAGGTAAATGACATGTTCAATTGTTTATATTAAAAGAAGATTATGTGTTTGAAGTTTTATTATCAATCTAGAATTCAGATTTTAAGGAGTAAAGAGTTGAATTTGGATTAATTTATTTTCATAATAATTTTATAATTGAACAAAGATAAATTTAACAAATTTTAACATTAAATTAAAATATTTGTAAGTTTATTAATTTTCTTTTTTTTCTTTTTCTTTTTAAAGATGGTAAAATCTATTATATTTCATTTATTAAGGATATTTATTAGTGATTGTTGTCTATAAATGTGAGTTGAATTATTGTCATATTTAATGAAAACTATGTTACCTAAAATAACTGGCTAGTGGTTCGTAGGGGTAGATTTCCACTCGTGGTAGATGCCTTTGGGTATTGGGCCATTAACATATTTCCTTACATCCAAAGAAGATGAACTTTGAACTAACCAAAAACAATTTTATGTCTTGTAGCATCCTCATCAATCTTTTTTACTATAGGAAGACATAATTAGGAATTTCACATTTATAAATTTCACCCCATGGGCCATTATTCAAATTCATAACTAAGAAATGCATTTGCAAGAGCATGAATATAATACCTAGTGCAATTATAAATATACTTCATAAACACAACTTGCATGAATTATCACATTCATAATAATAATTAAATATAATAATTTCATATTCATAGACAAAGAGAATACTTATCTTTTAATAAAAGAAGAACCAAACAATTGGTTGTGTAAGATCAATTTTCCACCCAAAAATAGGTATCAATTGTAGATACCACTCCAATGTGGGCTTTAAAACCACTAGGGTGAAGGAAACACCTATAGTATTCTCTCTCTCAACCCAAAACTGATTCACTTTTTTGCCCAACAAATTTTCTCACAATTGAGCACTATAGGCATCTAACTCAACCATACCAACCATGGATCTCTCTTCCACTGCCCCACACAACACAATGAAGGCCTACTCTTTCTCTGCTCAGTAGTCCCTTAGAGTACCCAACCCTTAAAATGATCTTTACTGCGTAGAAAGAGTCCAACATCTTGTATGATTTTAGAGAACCTCCCGCAATATTCATTTCATAACTTCTCAAGCATCCCAATGCAACAAATAAACAATGGGTAAAGGTTCTTATCTTGCTTAGCCTCTATGCTCACCTATAACCATCCTATTCACTATAATGTCTGTAATCTCTTCTTCACAATGCTATTTTCTAGTTAATTTCATAGTCTAGTAATTGGTAATGGAAGGAAAAACAACATGAAGGCTCTACGTAGTGTAAAAATCTACATGGAAAATGAGTGATAGACTCAAAAGGAGATGATATGGTTGGTGAAAATACAACTACATTTCTTCTGACAATAGAAGGAAGGGCTGCTACAATTGTCATAGAAGTATATTCATCCCATTCTTCCATAACTACATGAGAGGACTTTTCCCGCCAACCTCACACATGCACTCAATGATTGTATCTGATGAGTAAAAATGAGGTAATTGGCACTTGGCAAAATAGGGTTTAATCTCCCATAGGCACCCTTTCCTCTTCCCCTCTAGTGGAATCACATACCCTCTAGTGCTCTTTACATAGCCATATTGGACCATATTATTAGTTTCCAACATAGTATTTATATAGCTTTGAGTCATCATGACAAGCCAACCACATAAAACATATCCAAATATTTACATTATACATGCTTATCCATCCTCCAGTCGGCCTTGTTTGTAAGGCCCAAAACAACCTTAAAATTTTGATTTATTACACATAGATTTGATAAACAAAGCATCTGGTTACTGATGCATTACTATAATGTATCAGAGGCATCTCGAAAGTCTATCCCAAATTCCTCCCTATCCTCCCTAAAGGAAACCATACCCAAGCATCCGAAGTCCCCCTCCATGTGCCTTCGATCCGTGAACATAACTCTAGCCATGGAATTTTAGTATCCTTGGAAGTTAAAGAACTGTTGACATAGGTTTATTTGTTGAATTGTCCCTAGCCCATGTTACTTGTAAGCATTCTCATTTGTGGTTATGGGATCCCACAAAATCCTAGTATGAATCCGCCTCCAAGCCCTTGAGTGGATTTTTTGAAACAACTTCCACTTCCTCTCCACGCTGCATCCCATCTCATTCCTCTATCGCTTCCTGCCACCTTGCCATTAATGCTTCCGCTTCCGCGTCCTCTCTCCACCTTGCCGACTTTACCCCATCTTCCTCCCACACTACCATTCTCCATTTTGCAACCCCCCGTGCTCCACTCTGCAATCTCCAAGTTCCCGCGCAGCACCTCCAAGCTTCCACCACGCGCCAGCCTTCAGCACCCTCCAAACGCCTCGTCCTCCGCTCTTGCATAATCCCCCATCGTGTTATCCTCCTCCCATCCTTGCCATAAACCAGTCCAACACCAAATCTGCGCACTCTCCAGTCCATGCCCCTCTTCCATCTACAATCCCGCTCCTCTTCCCCAACACTGCACTCCTCCTTTTCTAGTTTCCTCTCCCACCAATCTTCTCGTCGCAGTCTCCTACCAATCATCCCCGCACTCCTTCCACTGCTCCAACGCCCTCCTCCACGCCCATCACTCCTCTCTTCCTGCGCCGCTTCAGTCTTCTGCCAATAATCCCCATGCTCCTTCCACTGCTCAATGGCCATCACACCCATCTATCCAACTACCTGCAAATCACCGCACTACTTGCACACTCCTCAATACACCCACCCTCTCTCACACCCTATCAATACGCTTCCCTTCTCCATCTCTGCTATCCACGCTGCTCCAACACCAACTCTGCGCACTCTCCAGTCCACGCCCCTCTTCCATCTACAATCCCGCTCCTCTTCCCCAACACGGCGCCACCTTCCAGTGCTTTAGCTTCCTGTTTCCACCTCACCGAAACCCTAGTTTATTTATTTTTAAATATTATACAATTAATTTTATATTAATATTTGGTTTTTTATTAAAACCTCATAATTCAAAGTTTAACAAAGTAGATGTTGTAATATAAGAACCTTATTATTTAATATTTAATTTTATAAAGTAGTTATAAAATATTATTGACTAATCAAGCTTACCAAAGACATTATTTCGTTTTCAACCCTCATAAACCTTGTATAACAGGCCAACTCCATTGCCTCCTCAAAAACCCTAAAAATCCACTATTTTTGGAAAAAAATAAACTAGCTATTGCCCCAAGGAGGTGCAATAATAGGCCGATAAGATGGTTGTTAGAGGGTAAAAGAAGATAGAAAAATGTAACATCAAAATGAGGTAGTGCAAGATTGCAATTAATACCACAAAAAATGGAACACTTTAATTGATTAAAAGTTAGAGAATAGTCCAACTCAGAATAGATAACAAGTTTAGTGAACTTAGCACTTTTACACAATAAAAAATAAGGATTTCCAATTAACATCACATTATACAACGAACATGCCATGGCATGGGAGAAATTTATTTGATGAAGAAAAGATGCCAATGTGTTGTTATAACTATAAAGAAGGAAAACCATGTTTGATAAGAACGCATGTATTCAAACATGGTGTTGCAAACATATCGGAGGAGTTGCAAACTTGGATGAATTGCAGTAACTTCTAATCCATTCAAATGGCCCTCTCCATTACAACCACTTTCCTCTCAACAAAGACACTTTCCTCTTAGCAGATATCCGATGTGAAAGGGGGATTCCAGAAGTATTCTAATAGCTCAAAGATCCTGGAAAATAACTAATAGAATTTATAGCCTCTTAAATCGGTACTTGACTTCTTGAGATAATTATAGACATGAATGATCAATTTATAATGAGATGAAAAGCATTTCAAAATGGATGCAATAGAACTAGGCATTCACCTAGGATGTAATAGCAACATGATTTGAAGCATTTCGAGATTATTTGAAACATTTCAACATGTCTTGATCGGTACATGAATTATTGAAATGATTATAGACATCAACGATCAATTTATAATGAGAAGAAAATCATTTCAAGAATCATCTCAGATTTTTTAATAAATACCTTCAACATTATAACAACTATGTGAAACGATAGTTAACAAATATGTGTAACGACGGTTGCCAACTTTTTTTCTATAATGTGCATACCTTCAACATTATAACATGTATATTAACTCAAATTTTTTCGCTTCACCTTAATTAACAAAGCATGGTATGATATTTATCAAATTTAATAACAACTATGATGGGTTGTAACAATTATGAGTAGTTGTATGAAATAGGACAAATTCCACATAATCTCATCAAATATACTTTTGAAAATCATCTAAATGAAGCCAATGAAGTTCGGAATCGAACAAGGTAGATCGTTTCGCAATATTGATATAAATTCATGGATATGCATGACTGATAGAAAATATGCTAACACTTCAAGGTAAGCAAAAGAGAGTAGCAAGTAAATGCAATGCAACAATCATAAGCATATAGTTATTAGTTTGACAAAACACAATGCAACCGTGATAAACATATAGCTATTAGTTTGACAAAATACAACATAACATAGTCCATAAAATTGAACCATAATGTTTTTTGCAATGTCATTTATAGAAAATTGCCTTTTCAAACCTCCAACCTTGAACAACATCTAACAACATTTTTTTTTAAACAATGCATGGAATACGATAGAATTCAAACCGTTTAGGATGGAAATAGAAGTAGCAGTCAAAGGATCCTCCACATCCCCTTCTAATATAGAAGTAGAAGTTCGAGAAGACAATAGAAAATGAAAACATAACAAACATAATACATGCATTTCTACAGATTTCCCAATTTTTTAGAATCTTTAGATCCAATATTTTTCCATGTACTTTGCCATGAGCTTCCATAGTTGTGGCTTCAAGCAGCTACCTTCTCAGTTATGGCGAGACATGTCTCCTAGATTTGAAGCTTTGGGCTTCATAATGGAAAATCTTAACTTCAAGATCATCAAGATCTTCAATGCACTTTTTAATGCATCTTGTCAATGCACTTTAAGTTACTTAATGCACTTCTTCATCTTATATGACTTAAGTTCCTTAATTCATCTTAATGCATCTGTAAGTCCTTACTTTAAGTTCTTGTCTTTTCATCATCTTTAAGTCCTTAAGTCCTTACTTGAAGTTCCTTCTTCTAGCCTTGTCTTTTCATCTCTTTCAATCCTTAGTGTGTGTTGTGTGGTGTGGTGTGTGTCTTGTCTTTTCATATTTACGTTCTATCCAACCCTAATATTATGAAAAAATCCCAAAGTATTATCATTTGTCACGTATTTGAAGATAGGCTCCAAACCTCTAAGGGCTTTGATGCGCTTGCTGAATGGAATGACCGGGGGAAAAAGTGAGTAAGTATAAATGGGAGACACCAAAGGCAACAGTTCCCAAACTTTCTGATCTTAGTGAGGTCCTTAGGAAGGAGGTCTCGACTAAAAGGAGAGGATTGTGCATAGCTTTCTAGGGGCCTTCATACGAGGGTGGGGACCATACCTTGTTGACCTTTAATTAAAGACTTGGATGGTCTTTATTCTGTAAGCTCATCCAAAAGCCATATATAAGTCTAAACACACGCACAGGCAATCCACCATTTCGAGATATGGACATAGTTCAGTACGCCTAACAGCTCTTAGACGCATACCAGACGCACCTATCATGATTATTTATTCAGCCAGGCCCCTACTATGCAGTACGCCCCCTTTCACTTGTTTCAAAATGTATGAAGGTAGCGATCATCTAAAGGGGTACAAAAGGGGGGGGGGTGCTTTTTTTAAGTCCTGAAGGTTATTCGGGTGGCAGCTTGGAAGGTTGGTTGATCCAGTCCCATCCCGGTCTATAGCTGTCCCTCCTAAGATTCATTCATTCAGTTACTTTATAGGTAGAAGCGGGTCTAGTTATTCAGGTTGGTGAAGCAGGTGGATAGGTCTGTCTATTCCTTGCAAAAAATCACCCCCCCTTTTGTACCCCTTTAGATGATCGCTACCTTCATAAATATGGCCTGGAAGTTGATCCAGGTCCCAGAAGCTAGTCACATCTTTATACATGTAATAACGCTTTTTGACACATGGCCAGATCCAACTCAGATGCCAGAAGCTAGTCGCATGCCCTTCTGAACTCCTTCTGATGCTCTTCCGAACCTCTTCCGAACACTTCTGAAGCATCTACTCCCTATAAAAAATGAGCACTCGTGGGTCCATCCTATGGTAAACTACGTCTCTGTAAATGCATGTATGTGGTCTCTCGTTACACTATGTTATACTATATAGGGTTGTGGCACTCTATCGGGTCATTCCAGAGCTTAGCATTTTTTCCCGTCTGAGCTTAGCTATCATGCTACGGGCTTACCTGCTTCTGGAATTGGATATGGGACTTTCACTACATTTGGATTTGGAACTAAATCTATAACTTAATCCATTATAACAGGGCCTAAAACTAGAAAAATCGGGTATCGATCTCGATCCATAGGCCCTACCTCCACTTCTGTTCTCTTTGGTTTTTAGTAAACTGTATCTAGGGCAAGGGACTCCGCTACAGGATCAAGGTAAAAACCAAGAACTTCTCCTTCCTCTAGTTTATCTCATTAATGGTCTGGCGTTGTGTGGTCTTCATGGTCGATTGACTGGAGGTGTTTCTTGGCTATGTGGGCCTTAGATACACATTATGTGGGTAGCTGGTATACTCCATGCGATGTTCGCTCTCTGTAATGTCATCGCTCTAAAGTCACTAATCAATTGCTACGTCATTGTTACGTCGCTTACCTACTTAGTGCATGTAACTACCATATTGTTCTAACTACATCTCTCTACGTTATAAAACCTACGTGTATGCATTCTGATCTCTGCTCACACTTGCTATTATACTTAATACAACAAGAAAATAGATAAGGCCAAGGTTTGTTACTGAACCATGCAAGCTAGCGGGATCCATATTAAGTTCCAATTGAAGTTCAAGCAGATTACGCTGCTTACTAAACCTCAATTCATAATGGAAAATCTTAACTTCAAGATCATCAAGATCTTCAATGCACTTTTTAATGCATCTTGTCAATGCACTTTAAGTTACTTAATGCACTTCTTCATATTATATGACTTAAGTTCCTTAAGTCATCTTAATGCATCTTTAAGTCCTTACTTTAAGTTCTTGTCTTTTCATCATCTTTAAGTCCTTAAGTCCTTACTTGAAGTTCCTTCTTCTGGTCTTGTCTTTTCATCTCTTTTAATCCTTAGTGTGTGTTGTGTGGTGTGGTGTGTGTCTTGTCTTTTCATCTTGTTAGTGTGTTGTGTTTAGTGGTGTTCCTTCTTCTGGTCTTGTCTTATCATCTTGGTGTTTAGTGGTGTTGTGTTCCTTAGTTCAGTGTGTCTTGTCTTGTCAGTCTGGTGTTGTGGTGTATTGTGTCTAGTGGTGTGTTCCTTCTTCTTTAGTTCAGTGGTGTGTGTCTTGTCTTTTCATCTTTTTAGTGTGGTGTGGTGTGTGGACAAGACAAGACACACTGAACTAAGGAACACAACACCACTAAACACCAAGATGATAAGACAAGACCAGAAGAAGGAACACCACTAAACACAACACACTAACAAGATGAAAAGACAAGACACACACCACAACACACAACACACACTAAGGATTAAAAGAGATGAAAAGACAAGACCAGAAGAAGGAACTTCAAGTAAGGACTTAAGGACTTAAAGATGATGAAAAGACAAGAACTTAAAGTAAGCACTTAAAGATGCATTAAGATGACTTAAGCAACTTAAGTCATATAAGATGAAGAAGTGCATTAAGTAACTTAAAGTGCATTGACAAGATGCATTAAAAAGTGCATTGAAGATCTTGATGATCTTGAAGTTAATATTTTCCATTATGAAGACCATCGCTACCTTCATAAATATGGCCTGGAAGTTGATCCAGGTCCCAGAAGCTAGTCACATCTTTATATATGTAATAACGCTTTTTGACACATGGCCAGATCCAACTCAGATGCCAGAAGCTAGTCACATAGCCCTTCCGAACTCCTTCTGATGCTCTTCTGAACACTTTTGAAGCATCTACTCAGCTCTCAGAGATGGCCTTTCATAGATGCTTATGAGCCAGCCTTTCAAAGGTATCTATGATGCCATCTTATGAGCTATGAGGTCCTCATCAAGAGGTATTTATACATATGTGCATCCCTTTGCAGGATATACATCCTAAGAATCAAAACTAGAAGGGGATGCCGTCAGATCACTAGCTCCTTCTTACCCCGCCTTTACTTTTTCTGCAGGTCCCAGCCCAGACCGAAGCTTCTATTTCATGCGATAATGAATAAGGTTGGAACTTAGTGTTGGCGTACCAGGGGGCTCCGCATAAGTATAAAACAAAGGTCTACGGGATATGGTCCACTTAGCAGGGCTCATAAGATAGCATCATAGATACCTCTCAAAGGCTGGCTCATAAGCATCTATGAAAGGCCATCTCTGAGAGCTGAGTAGATGCTTCAGAAGTGTTCGAAAGAGGTTCAGAAGAGCATCAGAAGGAGTTCGGAAGGGCTATGCGACTAGCTTCTGGCATCTGAGTTGGATCTGGCCATGTGTCAAAAAGTGTTATTACATATATAAATATGTGACTAGCTTCTGGGACCTGGATCAACCTCCAAGCCATATTTATGAAGGTAGCGATCATCTAAAGGGGTACAAAAGGGGGGGGGGTGCTAAGCAACTTCTAGGCCATATTTATGAAGGTAGCGATCATCTAAAGGGGTACAAAAGGGGGGGGGGTGCTAAGCAACTTCTAGGCCATATTTATGAAGGTAGCGATCATCTAAAGGGGTACAAAAGGGGGGGGGCATATTTATGAAGGTAGCGATCATCTAAAGGGGTACAAAAGGGGGGGGTGCTAACCTTTAAATGATCACTACCTTCACAAATATGGCCTGAAAGTTGATCCAGGTCCCAGAAGCTAGTCACATTTTTATATATGTAATAACGCTTTTTGACACATGGCCAGATCCAACTCAGAAGCCAGAATCTAGTCGCATAGCCTTCACCAGACTTCGGTAAGCTTCCCAGATGCTGATTTTTTATAAGAAAAACGCTTTTGGGACAGACTTGGCACCTTCACTGTAGATAATGATGATTCCCCCAGAATTATCATTATCCATATCTTTGGGCTTCCATTTCCAAGCTAAAGGTGCCAAACATTGATAGCATGGTTCACGTGCAATGACCTGGTAGTTCAACAACAATGCAGTGCAATGACCTGTTCAATTTCTAAAATCAAGTATTTCCCAAATCAATTTCTCAACTGATGTTCCTTCTATGAAAACTAAAAAAAAATCTCAATTAACAAGATCTCCCATATACACTAACTTGAAAGGAATTCGTTTCTATTTGATGTTCTAAATACACTGTAAGATTGTTTTGAATGTAATCCATGTGACATCCTCATAGATGTTTCATTCTAGTCTCTCTAAATACTCAACTAAGAATGTACATAATTTCATAGATAAATATTCTGGGGTAAAAGGAAAAGTTGCTTAATTACCTGCATATTCGGGTGCTAGATATCCAAAAGTTCCAACTAATCTGGTCTCCACAGAGTTCTTTTTCTCTTCCTTGTATCCCAATCTAATGTAGGCTTTCCATGAATGGCATTTGCAAGTTTATAATATTCAATTAGTTTGTTTTACTTGAGACTCAATTATGTCCTTCATGTAATACAGATCAAAATAAAACAAACTTATATGCAAAAGTTATATAGTTTGGAAAGTAGGCAACGCCCAATCCAATGTAGGATTTACATGAATGGTATCTGCAAGTTTACTTAAGACCCAATAATGTCCTGTCCATAATACATACCAATTTAGACAAACTTATATGCAAAAGCTATATAGTTTAGATAGTATAAAACTTGTATTTTACTTGCTCTACCCTAATATTTGCAGAAACATGCACCAAGGGCAAAAGAAGTAACTACCCCTTAGAGGAGATGCAACACTTCCATTCAACATGTATGGATAAACCAATAGTATTTATGTGGATGTCATGCAAAACCCACATAATCTCAACAAATGCCTATTCATGGGCAAGCGGATCATCTCCATTATTGTCTGAAATTGGACTTCTCCCCCTTTAGCATTAACATCTTTCAATCTCTTTACAGCTAGAAGAGTGCCATCGTGTAGGCATCCCTTGTAAACATTCCCCAAACCTCCTAAACCTATAGAATATTCTTTCTACTAAAATTGTCAGTGGTAACCTAAAGCTCTTTGAAATGGAATCTTTTGGATCACGCAGCTCTGCAAGTAATGCATCATATAACCCATAAACGAAATAAGAAAACTGCTCATGTTGCACACAAAAAACCAAAATAGTTGATAAACAAAATTGTGTAACACTGATAACAAGATTAGTAAGATTAGTGAATTTGCAAACAACAAGGATGTCCAAGTCTGGAAAGAGACATGGAAGAGAGGTGGCTATTGTGTAGATTTATTGTGGGAAACTAATAGTATGGACGGAGTATTTGTATTGGCCACCACGTGCATGTGTAACTTTAAGTATTGGATTGACACATGAAACTAGCATTTCTTCTATTTGAGTCAGGCGTGCAAGTTCACATGGTTGGTTTCCAGGATCCATGTTGTTATCTATGGAGAAGCGATGACCATGTCGCTCTTTAGTACATCAAGAGCATGTATAGATGCCAACTGGAAACTTTGTTTTCATGTTTGGATATGATTCCTTGCATATCGAGCAAACATGCAGTGGGTGGAGGTGAGCAAGTCGGTTAAGAAAGCAAAAGTGACCATCTGGTAAGGGGGTGGTTGGAAGGGGGGGGGGTAGTGGATGTGTGCATTGGGGTAGGGTTGATTGAAGCATAGATGTTTGCACATCTGGATTGATAAAGAAGACATCTCTACACATTTTGGCGGTCCTTTGTTTGGCTATAAAAAAGCCTTCTACGTGCATTTCTTTGTTCACGTGCACTATCAGATGACATAGGTTGTTGAAGAGAAGGAGTTTGCCTTGAACCTGGAGGAGACATTGATGGGATTGTCAAATGTTATAAATGTGTGCTTGTAAGAAAAAAATGAGGCATGTATATTAAAATCAAGAAATGCAAACTACAAATAAAAATGTATGTGTGCATATAGAAATAAAGGCATTATGAAAGTGTTGCAAGAAAGAAGGTATAAAGCATTTGTGGATGTATGTGGAGCATATATGTATGTGAAAAGTAAGCAAGGAGCAACATAGTAGAATATAAAAAACTGCATAGATGACATATTAAACATTGTATACATGTAAGAAAATGTGAAATGTTGGATGGACACATATAGATAAATATAGTGTATGTGAACCAATGTAAGCCGTGCTTCAAAAAAAAACCACATTATGTATAGGATAACACATATAGTCACGTGAGCACAAAATTAATAGTAGCTAAATACATTATAGACATTTGTAAAATGACAGGAAATTATGGTAAAAGTCTATATACAAGCAATGAAGGAAGGCAAGGGGGGGGGATACAACGATCGTGATGAAGTGGAAGAAACATAATTGGGTGGAGATGAGGTGGAATTCATTTGGAGACATAGGATGGTCTATTGTGGGGTATGATGTCTTGAATATATGGAGGTAGAATAAATGAGTGAGGGAAGAGTTAGATGTGGGAGGGTGACTTAAAGCGGTGGTTGGAATAAACAGAGGGTGGAGTGTACAAAGGGGAGGTTAGAGACGACATGCAATAGGATGGCTTTGAGTAGTGAGTGCATGTATTTCTTTCAGGAACTTGGCTGATGCAGCGGCATAAAGAATATCTTTAGAATTGATAATGATTGTCTTTAACCTTGTAGTGGAGTTGAAAGTCTCTGTCTTCATGGACAAGGTGAAAAGGTATTGTCGTGAAGTTAATGGTAGAGAGATATTATTTACGGTTGAGGGTTCAGTGGTGAGGAGGCATTAATATTTTGTAGAGACACCAAGTAGTTGGTTGGATGCATCATCAAAATTTGTGGCCCCGTTGATTTGGCCGATTTGGTCTTGCAGGGAAAGCTTTAAAATGTACCTGTAGTCACATTCTGTGAATTCACCATCACATTTGCTGCAATCCCAAGTGTTTTAAGCTCTATGTGTAATTTAATTCATGCATTGAATGTCATCAACAAAGAGAGGGCATGCAAGGAATTGGAAGTCGTCCATGTTAATGTCAACGATGGAAGCGCGTACAGAGAACCAAAGGGCCTTATCAGAGGGCTGCATGCTTTGCAAGTCGAAGGTTGTTTTAGTTGGGTGTGTTCGAGACATAGAGCCTATGTACTTGCGACTCAAGGATGGCGATGCAGTGCGAAATCCATGATCAGTGAACCATTTTTGAAGGAGATGGGTTGCCTTAATATTTGGATTGATAAGCAAGGTACTACTGGGAACATTTCTAACTGTTTTACCATTGTAATCAGTAAGACGACCACCCTTAACTGCAAGGACAGGTGGTGGATCAAAGGAGTATAATGAAGCAAGATGAGAACCCTCATTGTGGCAATCATGACCTCAAAGCGTGACATTGATGCTAAAACATAATGTGTCTCTAAGGAAAACGATTCACCTACTTGTTTGTGAACTGTCTTTTTTTCGAATCGTAGATGCAAGGGAGATAGAGTTGATCAAGCCAACAAGGTCAACCATGGAATTTGAAGGTAAACTTTGAAGGTCATTGATTGTTTTAAAGTGGAAGGAATGTAAAGGAATGGAGGGAAATTCATCGAGACAAGGATGGATGGTTGATGTGGACGGAAGGATAGTCTCAAGATGGTTTATCGACTTTAATTAATTTAAAAAAATAATAGCCAAATTGTTATTAGGTATGCAAAGTCATAAAAAGTAATTTCAAAGTACATAGATTATTTACATGGAAGTCATAGTCTAGGTTTGTCTTATCCAAATAGGAATCAGCCCCGAAACAGACTACATGCAACCTTTATCAATTCAAGCCAAGGTCAAGAAATGTGGAAAGGAGTGAAGCGCAACTTATGAATGTTCTGACCTCACTAGACTGGAGAGTGGTTGTTTATGCCCTCAAGGGATGGGGCGTGGCATGACCTAGATCAACAATTTAAAAATCAAATTCAAATAGGCCCAGAAGGCCATGTTTCAAGTCTGGCAACCGTCAAGAGGTAACAACTCTATATGGGCAGCTAAAGGAGGGCACGAACTCAGTCCAAGGATAGCAAAAGGAGGTCACAACAACCATGTATCAACCCTTGGAGGGATCACATAGTTCGGGGCCCAAGCCTATCTTTTGTGTGTTGTCTAGTTATTCATGGTGTTCCCTTTATCTCTTCCCTCTTGCCGTTGGTTTTCGGACAGTCATATACACACAAATACTGTCTTGTAAGCGCTGAACCAAGTCCTGGATACATATAAGGATGAGAAGGATATCAACATCACCACAACCAGCCATAACCTTAGTGTCTCCCTTGTCACGCTCTACCCTGCCAACATCGTCATAAATAACCTCAATAAACGTTGTGGCGGAGCGGCATTGATTCTCGTGAAAACCATCATCTTCGCCAGCTCCCGGGTGGGAAAGGATGCATTACTTGGCTAGTTGTGCATTCATCGAATTGATCGAATTCACATTCAATATTCTGGATGGGGGATTGCTTAGTCAACTTCTTTCTTTATCTTCCTACCTTGTGAGCTTCAATCATCTCTACAATGGTATATTATGGCTCACAATTAATGTATATGGCTCATCGCATTTACGATGTCACAGGTAAATTGATAACATGACTTGTTGAGGGGTGTTTTGAAGTGGGGTATGCAAAGATGTTGATGTGACACATATCATGTAACACATTACTTGTTTCCATGTAGCTGATGTTGTAACTATCACATGCCAACTTCTAGAACCAATAAGGCATGACTTTCATGTCATTAGGAAGTTGATTAATTGATGTCCCTCATACCATATTTAAAAAAATGGTGGAGAGTCACATCAATTTGATATTTTAACATTGAACATACATTGCACAAACATTGATTAACTGACATATAAGACTAATAATCTGCACAAACAATTGGATGCTATAGTTGAGTGAATGTAGGACAAATATAGTTCAAAATGGAAAATTTTTGACATTAAATACTGAGTGTTTGATGTTGATGTTCATTTAACACATGTTCCGATCTGAAAATGATATTTGTAATGTTGATTTCACATCCAAAAATGATGTCAAATATAATATTATCGTTAAATAGTATTTCATTTCTTTGTCACGTTGTTATTAAATTTATTCCATTGCTATGCTACCTTGTTACCAACTTCTCATGTTGTGGACTATTTCTCTTAAATGAACTTATTTCACTTCTCAATTATAAACATATTTCAATTATGGAATATCCATTAAAAAGGACAATGGGTCAAAATCCATTAAGGACAAATATATGTAAATTTCAGGATGATACGATGACCATGTGAGGGTGTACTTATAACATTGACTAGTCACAATGGTTGGTAAGTCATGTCCTTTCAATAGGTCATGTCTTTTAAATAGGATGCGTCATTTCAGTAATTATTATTATTATTATATATTTCAACTTGTATATTTATACACTTATGTTCGTCACATTCTCTAATTGTAACATGTAATGTTTCTAATGCATATTTTTCTTAAAGATAATGCTAATACAATGAAGATGCTCAAAGATTTTACATATGTATTTTTTCTTGTCTATTTCATGGATGATGTTCTCAATCAGGATGGATGCCCTTTAAAGGTACGACCATACATGTATAAAGAGAAAACTACTTCCTATAGAAGATTAGAAATGTATGGCATCTTAAAGTGCAATGCACACATAGCGTAAAACATACCATCATATATGTATATTTCATAGATGATGTTTTTTATCATGATGAATGTCCTTTTTATGTACCATCAAACATATATGGAGAGAGACATACTTCCTCTACGCATTTGAAAGTGTCTAACATCTCAAAGTACAATGTACACCTATAAAAGGTACTATCATATACCTATAGAGATATCTATTTCCTCTAGAAGATTGAAAATGTTTGATATTTTAAACTACAATGAACATTTATATACACTGAGGTATCAAATCAAAGTAACATTGTCTATATAATAAAATTGTTGATAAGAATGTTATTAGGATCTTAAATAAAGGCATTATAGAGAGAGACCTACTTCACCTACTTCCTATACGCATTTGAAAATTTCTAACATCTTAAACTACAATGTACACCAATAAAAGGTACTATCATATATTTATAGAGAGATCTACTTCCTCAAGAAGATTGAAAATGTTTGATATTTTAAAGTACAATGAACACTTATATACACTTAGGTCTCAAATCAAGATAACATTGTCTATAAAATAAAGTTGTTGATAAGAATGTTATTAGGATCTTAAATAAAGGAAACATCCTCCATTTAAACCTATACACGCTTAGATATTAAATGAATGTAACATTGACCATTTAATAAATTTATTGATTACAATGCTCATGTTTGACATGTAATCTTATATTACAGTGAACACCTATCTATAACTAGGTCTTAAATCAATAGAATATTATCCATTTAATAAAATTGTTGATAACTATGTTAAATTAATAAGTTACATTGATCTTAAATCAAAACAACATTGTCCATTCAAAATAGAAGTTATTAATAACTTGTTAATATAATACATGGAAAAAAATTTATTTTTTACTATATTTTCGTAATTATAATGACAAAATACAATGATTAATCATAAATCTTTGAATTAAAATAACCATTTATAACTATTAAGAAAATAGATTTATTAACTTTCTAATTATGTAAATTAATGATGATTTCCCTCCCTATTAACTCTTAGTTAAAAATAACATCAAAATTGTTTGCGTGATGATTTCCTTCCCTATTAACTCTTAGTTAATAAGAACATCAAAATTGTTTGTGGGTGATGATTTCCCTCATTAACTCTTTCTTAAAAAGAACATCAAAATTATATATAAACAATATTTATTAAAAAATAATAATTTATTAAAAACCAGCATAGATCCAAATCCTAGGCTCTATCAAGAGCCGAGAGGGATCAAATCTCCAGTGGTACAAACCTCCTTGAGTGCAATACCTGACAAGAGGTTTGCACTTCGGGAGATTTGATTCCTCTAGGCGCTTGATAGAGCCTAGGATTTTATTTGCAATTTAATTGATTCAAGATAATTATATCTAATTTATGAATTCTTTATGTAAATCCAACATCCATTATTATTATTATTGAATTGACTAAATTGATTTGATATATAATATTTACAATTTAATTGATTCAAGATAGTTATATCTAATGTATGAATTTTTATGTGAATCCAACATCCATTATCATTATTATTGAATCGACTGTTTTATAATTTTTGTTTGACGTGGATAGACTTTTTAATTTTTTCCATTATTTTTATTAAAATTCTAGAATGAAATCTTATATTTTACTTACTTAAACTGTATTTTTTTAATTGCAAAACTAAAATATTTATAATTGCAACCATTTTAACTAAATAACTATATTTCAACTTTTAAAAATGGCAAAATTAAAATCCTTCCAAAACTCTCATTTTTAATGGATCTAGTTCCAGTAATCAGGCTGCCTGTCGATGAACAATTATTGAAAATGTGTTTTTAAAAATATCTGGAAGGACCTGCATAAAGCATACCTTAAACTATGTCCGTGGAAATGTTTTATGAAAGTCTGTTTCCTTATAAAATTGTACAAATAATATGGTAACCAGCCTCAGCTGATCAAAGTCCCCAACCTCCGTTGCCCTCTAACTCAGTGACCAGCTATTTCAAAACCATGGTGTTTGATGAAGGCTATTCAAATTTGTGGGGCGCGGGGCATCAAAACGTCTCACAAGATGGAAAAGCTGTGACGCTCAAGATTGACAGATATTCTGGTGATTTGCTGTGATGCTATTCCTTCAATATGCTCTCCAATATTATCACTAGATTCTAATGAATGGTAATATTAGGATTTGTAATTATTAGGGTTTGTGATTATTAGGTTTTCTACGTAACCTGTCAGAAAACTAGTCTTGTTTTGTTTCGCAGGCGGTGGATTCAAATCGAAGCAGGCTTACATGTATGGCTTCTTCAACGCAGCGCTCAAGCTGCAAGCTGGTTACACAGCGGGGCTTACATGTATGGTTGTTGCGGTTTGTTGTAGCAGTGGTTGTTGATGTTGCTGGATCAAGGTAGCTAGGATTTGGATGTTCTGGCTATTTATATAGTTGTTGTTTTTTTTTTATGCGATTTGGATGTTCCTAATGAACTATTAGATTTTAGAATTATAATCTCTAATTCTAAGAATACAACAAATCACCAGAATATCTGTATTTGGATACAGTAATGAACTATTAGATTTTAGAATTATAATCTCTAATTCTAAGATACAACAAATCACCAGAATATCTGTATTTGGATACAGTAATGAACTATTAGATTTTAGAATTATAATCTCTAATTCTAAGATACAACAAATCACCAGAATATCTGTCAATCTTGAGCGTCACAGCTTTTCCATCTTGTGAGACGTTTTGATGCCCCGCGCCCCACAAATTTGAATAGCCTTCATCAAACGCCATGGTTTTGAAATAGCTGGTCACTGAGTTAGAGGGCAACGGAGGTTGGGGACTTTGATCAGCTGAGGCTGATTACCATATTATTTGTACAATTTTATAAGGAAACAGACTTTCATAAAAAAACAACAACTATATAATCCTCACACACCTGAAATAATCCTCAGCATCATTGGACGTGAAGGTAGAACCAGGAGGAAAAGTGAGATATATTTTGTGATTTTTGGGATCTAATGACTGGTTTGGTCGGCCTCTCCCATTTCTTAAATCTCTTGTGGAAGTTATTGATTCGGTGTGCTTCAGCGTAATTACATGCTGCCCTTCAGGTCTGCAAAAACGTTAAAAGAAGAAATGTTTAAATCAAACCAAATATTAATAGTATCATTACCAATATATAATGAACTATTAGATTTTAGAATTATAATCTCTAATTCTAAGATACAGTAATCGATTAAGGAAGTTGTTACCGATATATGAGAAGAACATTTCTGCATTTGGAGAGCAATGCTGTCAACTTCTCATGGGACCTGTTAAATGGACTATGGAATCTCTCTTCATACATGGAAGGTAACATGGAGATACGTAGAGGTTTCCTTCTACCTTTGAGCAGCTCTTGCATTTCTTTTTCAAAGATCTCTACTGATTTTCTAGAGTTTGACTTAACTTCCTGTCCATGGTAATTATTATATGAAAGAAGACATTGGATAGGATTATTATTATAGATGTTCATGATAGGGAAATTAAGCATTCCTCCATTTGGGCATTTATTGTCGAATCTATGAGCCAAATTATAATGGACAAAACTAATCCTTGGCGGGACAGTGGGTAATGGAGCAGATGGGATAGGTATTACTGGATTAAATTTAAAATTTTGCTTTTCTATAGGAATTGGAGCCATATGAGGAGCAGGAATCTTATAATGAAATGGATCCCAACTGTTGGGTGCAGGCCCTGCATTGTAAAATGCACCAGCAAAATGCACCAGCAAAATTGTTATTGTTATTTAAGCTTCGATAGATTGGGGGGATCAAATTTATTTGAGGAATGGGAGTTCTGGCTGGGACATGGGGATTGCATCTTACATGGTTGTGTCTTGGATGTTTTTCACAGGCCGCAAAAAGCAGACATGGAGATGGCAGTGAAGGATACTGTGGGGATTGATATAAACCTTTATTATGTGTTTGAAATGTTGGGCTTAAGGGAGATTTAGTCTCAAGAGGAGACGCTGGACAATATTGTATTGGGTGTTTCTCTGCAGGAGTCATGGCCGAGTTACTATCTGCAGCAATTTCAGGGTTATCCAATGAACCAGAAGGCTTCATTGGAACCTGAGGTGATTCCAGAGCAAATGAGAGAACTTCTTTCAAGCGCGCGATATCATCCTCGGAGAAACTCCCAAAGTTGTCAGTCTCTTCAATATCAAGTTCTTTTGAAGAATCGGAGTCACTAAAATTGATGACATTATTAGCACCCGATATGCTTTTAGGGCTACTGCAACTGGAATCCACAACCGAACCCTTAACATGATCTATAAAGGAATCCACAACCGAACCCTTAACATGATCTATAAACGGGAAACTTGGATAGTGTATGATCTCTTGGATATATCTCCAAGCACAAAGAGATTCACGCTTGAAATCAAAGTTGGTCAGAAGAACAACATGGCTGGCTAAGTAAAGTAACATTGTAACTTCACTTCTATTTTTTTTAATAGCCGACAGAACATTATGTAACGTTACGTAACGTGACAACGTTACGTAACGCTACAACGTTACGTAACGTTACAAGATCTACCCCATACTGGGCTGTAGAGAGCCTCTCGGCTCAAAAATATCTAAATAAAATATTTGATTGCTATCAAATCATCACCTATACACTTTGGAATTATCTCCATGTTCCTTCTTTTTGGAACCATCGCTATGTATAGCTTCAAATACACTTTTTTTTGAACTATCACTATTTATAATTTCCAATTTCCAATAGCATGTGTTATGTGTTAGTATCTGTTAATTATACTGGTCTCATCTATTTTTTTTAATTATATTTATCGTATCTTCGAGTTGAGGTTGGTCTAATTAAATGGTTAGGTTCTTCTCTCTTCGTTCTTAATCCAAGGCTCTTCCACTAAGCTATGATCGCTTTTATTTGCTCTCTTGCAACAAGATCTTTAGATTTTTCATAAAATGTCAAATGCATACCAAACATGCTCGTATAATTATTATAATTGAACTGAGAAATGTAAATAAAGACGTGGCAAAGACCCCTCGATGAACCGTCATCCAGCATCCATGTCCTTTCACCCAAGGTAATGCATTACTTTTTTAGTTTTGATCAAGAATATCTCTAATCTTATCAGTTTCTAGGTACTCCCGGAGACAAAAAGCCCCAACAAGTCGTGAATGCATGCTTACCAATAAAGATAGATAGAAGTCGTGAATGCTTCTGCTTACCAATAAGGGAGGATAAATCTTGATTGGATTTGGCATTCAATTTCTAAAATAGTCTAGCCTTATGATGTGTGAAATGCCAACTTCCCATTAATCCCATAAACCTGGGACTCAAGAGAATTGAAATGGATGGTCGTGGATACAATTCTGGAAACTTAGCCATCGAGCCGATATCTAGTTCCTTAGCCATTGAGCTGATATCTAGTTCCATTGAGCTGATATCTAGCTCCACTCATTAAAATGTTGACTATAATTTCCCTCTCAGCAAGATACCAATCAAATAATTCATTTGAGCCCCCTGAAATTGGATCAAAAGGATGTTGCAGTAATCATTTTTAAATAGGAAATCCGTCGAAGGTTTGGCTAAAGCTGTGTCGGGCATGGTGTTTTTTTATTTCTGCACTAAAAACAACAGGATAATTGTCTCGCACTTCATTAGCTCGTGCGAGGGTCAGGTGCGAGTGGCTCTGCCAAAACACAAACATGAAACGACCAGTCTTTCTTGACATGTGAGACTCACGGTCACACTAAATTCCTCAGAGTTTGGGATTCCTAAATTTAGTCATCGGTCAAATCAGTGGTACCAGGGTCACGTCATCTAGTCAACAACTGTTTAAGCGAGGGACACAGGTGGCTAGTTTTTATTGGTTTGATGGACGACGAGATGAACACTGAATTTGAAATGAATCTCATATAGAAAAATGCCTAGGGCGTAAATATAATATTTATTGTTAAATAATAATAATTATTAATATATATAAAATTTTCAAAAAAACTATATATATAGTTTATAAAATAATAATAATAATAATTAATTAATTAATTAATATGGGGCGACACGGGGGTGAAGTTTTCATCACCTCAGATGGAGAAACGAAATTCAATTTTTCTTGGGGACTTGGAAGAGAAACTAATAATATAGCGGAAGCATTGGCCCTATGGCAGGGGCTTCATCTTGCCAGAAGTCGGGGAATCAATGAAATTATCATTCTAGGAGATTCATGAGTAATAATTCAATTCCTCGCTGAAAACATTCTACCTTCCCAGATGCAAATCTGCCAACTAATTAGGAAAATCCAAGCTTTGGTACTTCCTTTTGCAAAATAGAGTTCTTTCATATTATTAGGAAGTTCAATAGTAAAGCAGATCTTGCTGCAAACATAGGCTTTGCTCTTGGTTACAGAATTTTAAAGTGGAATGGGGTCAACTCCTTCTGCCAACCCCCATAGGACCCTGGCCTTCCCAAGGGGATTAAGACGCTAACCCTCTCCCTCATGGAAAATTCAATGCAGGCTCATGTGACACATGCTTCATCGTGTGGCATGTCGACAACATATGTGGTGGTGCGTGTACAAGGACAAGGATGTTATGTTCGGGTTTTAATTCCTATACTTTCGAGCATATGAAACCATCGAGCTGAAGGTTTTATGTCCCATCCATCTGAAGTGAACCCAAGCATAAATACACATGCAATTATGGATAAGTGGAGTGTCTACGGTGGCAAGTTTATTAGACAAGACAAGAGAAATGAGCGTCAATTTATAATTTGGGTCGATTGCACAAGCGAGGAAATTGTGCTATGGTTCGTCTGCTTCAGTGAGGAATTTGCTGGTTCGTCTACATTAGTGAGGAATTGTGCTCAGGTTCACACTGTCTTTTGCAATATGGAAGCTTCCTCGGCATCCTCTGAGTCCACTAGCTCCTCCCCGCCTGCTCAATTCATCGAAACAAACATTAGGGAGATGAAGAATAAGATCAAAAGGATCAATAGGTTTCACGACAAGCTCGATTCTGAGGGTGGTCGTCGGCTAGATAATGTTGACAGGGACATGGTTCATTTGAAGAAAGAACTTGATCGTTCAATTGCATGCACAGAGAATGTGTTGATAGGGATGCTGGCTAATCTGGAGATTAAGTTCGAGAAGCTGGAGTTGAAGGTGGCAAAGCTGGAAGTGGCAAATTTTCGAGGTTACTCTTCTTGCTATGGCGAGAAAGACAAATGAATTCCGATCGTTTAGACTCAATTTTTGAATTTCGATCTCTGGTTGTTGTTTTTGCGTATAACTAGAAGCATCTCTTTTTACTGTAACTAGAAGCATCTATGTATATTGTTTATGAATATAACTCTCTAAGATGTAGTGGAATGGCAAGGTCTGGACTATAGGAAGACTTACTTATCTGAACTATATTTGTCGCTACCATAAGGGCACCTGTGTTAATTATGGCTATGTTTTTGTGGTTAAACCACCTATAAATATGACAGCTTTTCTCAAAAAAAAAATTACTTAATAATTATTATTATTAAAGATTTTGTATAAAGACAAAATGGTCTTCGATGTAAGAGTTTATGGGTTTTTTAAAAGAAATAAAACAACTCAAGAAGTTAAAAAGGATTTAAAATGGGAGAGTAAAGAAATAAAAACCACAAAGCTTGAAGCAAAAATATTGGATATCGACGTGGCGACGCAAGTTCTTCATGAAGACATAAAATAACTAGCCGAAGAATTGAAAATGTTGGTAATACAATGGCTAGAAGAAGAATCTAAGAAGCATGAGGACAAAAAACAATATGAGGCGCATGTGTCCTACTCCTCAAGTTAGTTGAAAGATGAAGAAGAAGTTACACCATATGTATTTTCAAGCACGGAAGATCAGGAAGAAACTTTAGTTGATATTGATAAAGGGAAACTCAAAATCACTTCTACACCTATGCCAGAACAAAAAACACATAAATTGATGCCTTACATTCCCCCTCACAGAATGTTCAGGGTATCATACGTAAAGAAGCATAAGAACCATCGTTTGAGGTACAAGACACAAAAAACAATGCCTAGCGATAACCACCATTCAAAGTACAAGACTGAAAATAAGATGCAGGATCATGCACAAGTTCCAAAAAGTTGTTGCAGCTTCATACAAGGAATGGAAATGAATCGTATAAATCATCCAACCTACACAACCATAAAATCAGTGAAAATGGATCGTGAAGCTCCAAAACAAAGTCGGGTTGTAAGCATGGCTCATAATCCAAACCAAATCCAAGGACATGATAATAAAGACAATAACATAAATGACGAAACAAAAGATGTAGAGGACAATGATAAAACCGAGAGTATAGAAGATCAAAATGAGCCTGAAGAAAAATTACTTGAGAATAAGAATGACAAAAAGACATATGCATCTGGTGACAATCCTGACGCCAATGCCAATTCTAAAGAAGATGACGATATCATAAATCCTAACAACGAAACACCAAATACTGATGAAGATGAGATTAGTGTTGATGACAATTCTAAAAAAATTGAAGTTATAGAAGTATACAATGATGAAAATAGAAGCACTAAAGACGATCCTAATAATCACAACGTAGAAGAAGAAAACTCAAAAGATTCTTCGACACATGAAGACAACGAAACACCAAATACTGATGAAGATGAGATTAGTGTTGATGACAATTCTAAAAAAATTGAAGTTATAGAAGTATACAATGATGAAAATAGAAGCACTAAAGACGATCCTAATAATCACAACGTAGAAGAAGAAAACTCAAAAGATTCTTCGACACATGAAGATATAAACGTTTTACAAGTTGTTTCAATTTAGTATGTTCGATATCAAATGGTTCCCAAGGAACAACCAGAAACAAGATCATAAGATAAATATGAGAATATAAATCATTTAAAGTTTTTTAATCAAACCCCAATGGATGAAATACATACATTAAAAGGCGCTTCATCCTTATTATTCTTTCACCTACAAAGAGAAAATCCTTCAAGTAATATCTCATGCATGTATATATCATAAGTTAAATGAACAATATATCAAACATATAATCAAATACATTCATTAACCATAATACATGAAATAGACTCAACGGGAGCTTGGAAGAATAATTCTCTTTATTGACAATCAGTGAATGAGATAAAAGTACAAACTAGCTTATGAGACAAGGACTCCTCTACAACCAAAGGACTTTGAGTTCTGTTGCTCCAAGATTTCTGAAGACATACCACTAGCATAACTTTGCTCTCCAATGTTGATTGATTAGTCCCCACCCCAAGGCCTCTATTTATACTTTGGGAAATAGCGTGGTTTCGAAGGTTAAGGTGGTTGAAACAGTTGGGATAGTTAAGGATTAGTGCCCAACTAATCTCATCTAATCACGTTTTATATTTTTTAAGATCAAACTAAGGTGTACACAACTATTAATATAGGCAACCCGCGTATGAAACGCGAGTTGCTCGTACGTTGGTGTACGCGAGTTGCAATGCATATAGTTGCATAAAGTACATGAGTTGCAATGAAGATAGTCGCGTACGCAACTCAACACTTAGAAAAATATATAGCAAGCTGGTTTAAGAGGTAAATGCATCCCAACTCATGCTCATCTATAGTGTTTTGGCAAACTTGAATCCTAGTTTGTCCTTTTGTGTACCAACATAAAGAATGTCGGCACTCGGTCGGAGAAGTGCCATTTGGGTTGATAACAGATGCCCCCTAATGTATGAGGTCAGAGGGAAGCGAAGGCCGAAATACATTATAATCATTATCTTGGAAAACTCAGAGGTCCAATGGAGCAGAGGAAGTACCTGAAACAAATACATAGTAATGTCATATACAAAGTCATATCTAAGGATGCCATGTTCAATATACTGGAACACTAGCTCTTTTACAATCTTTGAGTACATCACATGATACGGGTTCAAGACCACATATATTACAAAGGTGGATCAAAGCCACAATATACAATAATGATGAGTCTTAAAAGATCTGGAAACTGTGTAAGTGAACACAACATAATCTTGCGCAACTTAGGTCATAGATATGAACCTAAGGTCTTCATCAAAAATCCAAAAGAACCAGTACAATCCAGGCCATGTGAATAGATGTTGTTGAAGTCGAACATGCATAGGATTCAATAGATTGTCAACAAATAGGTGATAATTGACAACTGAAGCAAAGGAATTCACCAATAATGAAAGTGAATCCTAAGGTACTATCGTCAAAAGCTCTAGGTCTTCGTCGTCAGGAAGTGCTGATGAGAAACCATACTGTGATGACGAAGGCAATATATCCTCCAACGGATCACAAGAGTGACTAGGAACTGGATAAAGGAAGGGATACATAAGTAATATCAAATAGGACAATGATGGGATCAGGATATAGATCAGATGCAAGGATAAATCCTTGAACAGTGAGCATGACACAGAGATGACCCAAGGCAGCTTTTAACTTTGCAGATAATACAACTAGATTTATCTGTGATGTAGGAGACATGATCAGATTCCCCAGGTATAACGGACAAGTGGAGGAGTAAGAAACTCGAAGTGATAGTTGAACTGAAAGTGAACACTGAGACATGAGTATCGGAAAGTACAGAGAGTGCTATGTTCAAGGATGACATGCTTCCATCGACTGAGAATCAAAAGAAAACTTCTTCCTTATCTTTCCTGTTAAATTTTAACAAGTCCAGGAAAGTCAACTCAAGTCTCTCTTCATTTTTGACAAGCTTGAAGAGAAGAGGAAAAAATGCTTGATAATGTCACTGATTCGTGGATTTTATGAGACCGAACTAGTACATGCTCACTTGGTGTTTTGATATTTAGAGAGTCTGAAAACTCCGAAGAAGATTCCAGGGATGTCATTTTTCGTCCAATTTTGTCTCCTGAGGTCGGAAAAGTATAAAACATACCACAGAAGAACTCTCTTAACTTCCGTAGAAGAAAAGGCAAACCTTTTTCGTACTTAGTCAGGGAGGTCCGAAAAAGGTTAAATTACCACCTACCCAACGCTCCTTCGAGAGCAGCATATACCTTGATTTTTATGAGTGTGAAGGAAAGCAAGATCACTAGGAAAGATCCATTTGAGTACGAGAAATGGGGCTTACAACAGTAAACTCGATTTTTTGTTCTTGTTGTTTAACAAGCATGACAAAGACATAAAGCACACTCAGAATCTTTTTCATGTTTAGGTCCAGAGCACGAAAAAGAGAAAACTAAGCTCATACCGGGTGTTCCTTTTCCTATAAATTTAGTCCCTCAGGTCCGCAAAAGTGATAAACCTATTCCTGAGAGTACTCTTCTCAATTCCGTAGAAAAGAGAGTGATCATTTCTCGTATTATTCCACATGGTCCAAGAAAGAGATAACCTACCACCAATGTGGATGCCCATTCACATATTATTAACGAGCTTGAAATGATAAGTTTACTCGGTAGTCAAGTCTATTTTGAGGAGTTAGACCTGGGCCTAAAGAAACTCCATAAGGGCAGGGAGTATTTAAAAGGATAGCTTGTAAAAAAAGACCAAAATGAGGCCCAATTTGGCGTGAAAAATAGCTAAGAAGAATCCCCTGAACCTATGACAAATGCAGCATGAGTACCAAAAGACAATAAATGTGATCTAATCTAGGGTACTCATGTGAGGAAAGCCCTATCCATGGGAGAACAATGGCATAGACAAGGTACTAATGGTTAAAATACCATAGTCCGTAGTCAAAGTAGTATTTCTAGGGTTAAGACGGATTAGGTATAAATGCAAAAATCCATATGAATGGCCAAAATCCTAGCCTATATGAGAGAAAAACAACTTCAAGTGACCTTAGACCTGTTACATTGAAGAAAAAAGACATGGTATTAGTTTGATTTTTTATAAAAAATAAGAACTATAGGATAAAACGTACTTTTAAAATAATATTTCTATAAATAGTTCAAAAATAAAAATCAAAACTCACCATTTGACATTTTTACCCAATATAGACAAATTTTACCTCTACATTCAATTGCTTGTTGTGGACAAATCGGTGGACAATTCTCAAAACCGCAAGTGCCAGGTAAAACTACTCTCCATTCTCTTTCATTTGATCCAAGCAAATTTTAATTTTTGGCAAAAATTTGATGTTTTCAACCATTCTCAAAGCAGCCACGCTGTGTACGTGGGTATGGTATATCAATAGTCGTGTACAATACATGACTTGTCCGAACGACAGTCGTGTACACTGCGCGAGGTATGAAAAAGCTATGTAGGGCCAAAATCAAAGTTTTTTCTATGAATTTAATGTTTGATCCTTGGCTTATTACCAGATTGAAACATGGTGCTGGGAATCCACGTATGTATGTGCGTTCTGTGTCGGGAGAAGATCATGGCTTGATTAGGGTTCTTGAGGGAAAGCTGGCCAGGCTTACCCAAAGAGTACCTACTTTGCGTATTGAGCATATCCCTGCCGTTATGCAGGAGCTAGTGGTTGGTATACCACCTATCTGGATACGCCTTATGAGGCGGGTAGCTAGAGCAGTGCTTGTGTACATTGACGCCGTTGAGGCTGCTGCAGCTGAGGAAGCTGAAGAAGCCCGAGAGCAGGGTGATTAGGATGATCAGGGGCACCAGGGTGGTCCAGGGATGATTTTAAGAACCCCCCTAGATTTATATGTATAAAAAATGGGCGAATCTCTCCGATATATAGGAAAATTTGAAGGCGATTTTATCAATAATATAATATGTATATATAAAAAATTTGGCGAATCTTTCATTTTATTATACAATGTTGTAAAATCCTGGCGAATCTTTCATTTTATTATATAATGTTGTAAAATCTTGGCAAATCTTTCACTAAGTTATAAGATATTGTAAAATCTTGGCAAATATTTAACTTGATTATAAAAAATTGTAAAAACTAGCGAATCTTTCACTGATTTATAGAATATTGTCAAAATAGAGGAAAAACAACATTAGTCAAATAACATGAATCACATCATGATCAATAGAACATGTAGACTCATAAGTAACAACTGTAAGGTGTCAGTGAAACACAACTGCACTGAGTAGATTCAGGGCAAGTGGGGACTCCACTTGTTATCTCGTCCCTTAATGGTCCCGTGGACATGTGGGGACCTGAATCTTGAAAAACTAATAAACTGATAGAATCATACATTATGCTCGATCTTGGCCTCCACTATCCAATTATGCATTGTAATTATGCCAATTGATTATTGCATTAGATGAATGTTGGTCTTGTGACAATAGGTATCCTACGATCAATGCATAGGAACCTAGTGCATAGAACTTTTTTTTCTTCGCTCAGCTATGTAGAGTTCATTTATTTTTTTGAATAACAACAAGTATTTGCAAATAAAATTTACAATCAACGTAAAAGAATCGAAAAACTGAAGACAATTAATTCATGCAACTAAAAGTTAATAAAATAATCTTTTCTCAAACCCTAAAACCAACCTTGATTCAAGCTACAAAAAAGGATTAAATCAAGCATCGAATGAGAACTAGAAGCATTCAAAGGACTTAACACAATATTTAACCAAAATACACACGAACTTCAAAAATCGACAAAATGCTTCAAACAAAAGCAATAAACAAACCATAAAAAATTGTCAAGATATTCATGCTAAACACCTGTCACCAACATGGTTTCATGTACTTAAATGAGCCCATTCTTGCTTAGTGAAAGTGTTGTCAAATTAGTTATTTATCATTTAATGTTAGGAAACTATCTATGTGAAGAGATGGCTCCTAGGCCTAGCTTTCTCAAATTCCAATGTCATTTCCTGTCACATACAAGAAAGAGACAATGTAAGAGATAAATATCAAACCATCAATCTTCAAATAAGTTGCATGAAGGTAATGTAGCTCAAATCAACAACGCTACAACAAAAAGTACAATGTAGAATCTATTTTTACCTAAAAGACAACCACCTGAAGATGGAGATACCCGACTCGAACCTCTGTACAACTGCTCGAGACTTTTTACAGGCTTCCCGTGAAAAGTTAGGGTTGCCCAAGTTTTCCTGTTGACTGCCCGTGAGCAGAATAGAGCTACCCAGACTCTTTTCTGCTTCCTGGAATAACTATCTGCTGCCCAGAGCTTGCTCCATGGTTGTCCGTGATCTCACCCTTCAGCTTGAGCCTGCCTGGGATTCTGGGTGGCTGCCCAAATGTGCCCAAAGGTAGTTATAGGGCATGACCGAGCTTGGATGGAGACTGCCTGAGGATGCATAAGAGCTACCTGTGACCTTGTTGTTGCTGTCGTGAGGGTTTATGGGAGTGCCCTAGCACATGAAGAAGTGAAGAAGATACCCTAGCAGATTTGGGTATCTACAGTGATGCCCTAGTTGCTTAGGGTTTGCTATAGTTAGTTGTTGATGAAGGCTAGAAAGCCTCCATGCTAGGGCATATAACCCAGAAAGACTAGAACCTTCTCTCTCCTCCAGAGCGAATATCCAAGAGCAGTTGAATGATGATAAGAAAGTGTGTCAAATGAATTGAGTTGATCTTCTTTTATAGCCTTTGAATTACCTGGAAGTGGGCCAAAACTCAAAAAGACAATAATAATATTTTTTATTCTTTTGTCTTTTTGTCTTTCACCTTTAGTGGTTTTGGAGGTCTTTTTGTACTTTCACTTTGACTCCCAAAGGTCCTTATGTATTTTTGACTTTTACCTTTTAACCTTTTCCAAGTGCTCTGTGGTCAAAACAAGTGGTCATAGGGTGTCCTTCAAACCCACTCAAAGTACATCATCATAAATGGAGAGAATTACTAATGCTTTTATCTCAAACTCCTTGTGCCACCAAGATCGGGTACTAGGTGTCTTAACCAGGGGTAGCTAATCCCTGGAGAAGATTACAAAGCCCATAGATCGAGGGAAGGAGTGCCTCACATGCCTAGACCTGGTCTAGGGCTTATAGCGATGTCTTGGTAACTGACCAGGTGCCTCAGCTCTAGGCTGCATCATTTGACTTCAAGGTCAAATACTTGGTAATTGACCAAGCACCTCCATTCTCCCGGAGAATGGCCCTCAACCATTGGTCGAGTCCCCCAGTCCTGGACTGGTTCATCAGGTACCTCCATTCAAAGAATGGCCACTTAGTTCAACTGAGTTCACCCAGTGCTGGATTGGTTCCACATCTTGGCTCGTGACCAGATGTCTCCATTCAAGAGAATGGCTACTCAACTCAAGGATGAGTTCCGCCAGTGTTGGACTGGTTCCATATCTTGGTCCTTGACCAGATGTCCCATTTAGAAGAATGGCTACTCAGCACAAGGCTGAGTTCCCCCCATGCAAGACTGGTTCCATATCGTAGTCTGTGACCAGATGTATCCATTCAACAGAATGGCTACTCAACACAAGGCTGAGTTCCCCCAATGCAAGACCGGTTCCACATCCTGGTCCTTGACCAAATGTCTTCGTTCAACAAGAGAATGGCTCTCAATGTTGCATAGGAAAAATCAACAAGATTCCCCCCGAGTATATTTTGGGCAATGGATATCAAAATTCCTGATCTGATGTAAAATTGACACTCTTCATGTTCCCATGAGTTGTATTATGTAAACTAGAATGATTGATGGGTCGTTAAAAAAAATACCCACAAGCTTGACATCTAACCTTACAATAATGCACAACATCTTTTAAAAGGTGGAATGGCAATGCAATAATCCTTTTGCAGACCATTTTGTTCAGAGACGTGCTATGAAATGAAATTGTATGTCATACAAGTTCAGTGAAAATTTCACAAATGCCATCTGCTTCTCATTTCTTATGACAAGAATGCTCATTACCACAAAGATGTTCATCAATTGACGATTGATGGGAGTGATCCTTGTAACTGTAGCTCCTGGGACACCCCTCCATGATGCATTTTTTGGGACAATATCTTCATGAATGCCATCCGCTTCACATTTCTTATGACAAGAACGCGCATTAACACAGAGATGTTCATCACTTGTCTATTCATGGAAGTGATCTTTGTAATTGCAGCTTCTGGGACACCCCTCCATGATGCATTTTTTGGGACAATATCTTTTATGGAATCATGACAAGCATGTTTTTCATGATCCCCAAGCTCAATCTGTATCACACAAGGATTTTTGCAGCTTGGACTATCTTTCAATTATGACAAGTTTATTAAGAGGTGTTACGCCCCATTTTGCATGGGTGACCACCTTCATCACAATCTCATCCGGGGAGTGTATGTGATGGAGATTGAATGATTTGGTCCTAAGTGTTGGATCCTAGATGATGATGCCCTAGTGATAATGCTTCATGGAGTATGTTGATTGTTTGACCTTGAACTAGGGCCTTGTTTGAAGCAGAATAGTTCAGCAATGGAAACATTCATTAGATCTAGGTAGTGTTGTGAGTCATGGCCTATTCGTCTCAAATTATGGGCATACTCTAGTCTTCAATTAACAGCAATTAGCGTTGTTATGGCCCTTGGATAGCACTAAGAAGCATCTTTGGGTTAATCTGGGCACATTGGGAACAAGTTTGTGGAAGGAAACATAAGTAAAACCTATTTATTCTGAATTATGGGAAGCAAGCAACCTAATTCTTGTAGCAGCACTCCATGTTGGGTTGTTTCCTAGCATTTCTGCACATTCTAGACAGTTCTGGGTATGTTTTAACCATGTCTCAACCCTCCAAACAACAATAAGATCGGTCCTGGGTATAATGTGGGCATCTTCCTTGTAGTGGCAGCCATGATTTAGCATCAACCAGCAACAAGAAGTCTAGTCAATATGCAAGTAAAGAACAACAATAAAGATCTTAATTTCTCCACATTCTGGGCAGATCTTGAGTGAATTTAGGGTTGTCCCTGATCCCAAGCAGAGTTAAGTCCAAATCTGGTCCAATTTTAAGTATATCTAGCAAGTCTAAGCATCCTGGTCCCATGCTGCAACAGATTTGGGCAAGTTTAGTGGAAATAAACAAACTAAATTCCAAATATGGGCATAGTTTGAACTTTGAAGTATTTTTTGTCACAACAGCCATTGATTATGTATTCTATGTAGCTTTGGGTCTGTTTGAAAATCCTTCATCAAACCTGTCCAGTCTATATTCCAGAATGATTCATCAAACCTGTATATTAAAACCTTAGATACTTGAGCATCAAATAAAGACAAGAATAAAGTACATTCATCAAAAGCAACCAAATCAAAACCCCATTTAAATGGGCGAATAGGATTGTTCCCACATAGAAATGGTCCTAGCTTTGGGGGCATGTACAAGTTCAGCCTATTAAGTACTTTGTCATGGATAGAAACCAACAACTAGAAAAATCTCAGAAATGCCACCTTTTTTATATCTTCTACCTCAGGATCACAGCACACCAATTCAAATGGGTTTGAGCAAGATGGGATAATATGATGCATGTAATTTGAATTTAACTCGTCTAAGTCTTTTTTCTTTGGTTCCATGTACATTCATCAAAAGCAACCAAATCAAAACCCCATTTAAATGGGCGAATAGGATTGTTCCCACACATAAATGGTCCTAGCTTTGGGGACATGTACAACTTCATCCTATTAAGTACTTTGTCATGGATAAAAACTAGCAACTGGACAAATCTTAGAAATGCCACCTTTTTTATATCTTCTACCTCAGGATCACAGCACACTAATTCAAATGGGTCTAACCAAGATGGGATAATATGATGCATGTAATTTTAATTTAACTCGTCTGCTTTTAGAGCCTAGTATGTGCCCAGCAACATGGATTTATTTCCCAAATATCCATTGTTTACTGCTGCTACTCATTTTCAGAAGCGCACAAGTCTAAGTTTTAGCCACTTTACCATTGCTATGATGCATAAACTTGTCAAAAATGTACCCAAAACACACCAATACTTGGATTTGCTTGATTTATGGTTATTTGAAGGCTGGGACAGATTTGATCTGTTGTTGTTTGAGGCTAACAAATACCAGAACTGCCCAAAATATCCCAAATCAACTAATTAGGTTGTTAGGAGGCTCAACATATGCCCAGATCATCAAGGAATGTGCCCAAAAATCATTTTGATTAATGTATGAGGATTAAACAGGACAACATGCCCGGGTTTGCTTTCAATCATCCATAGAACTGCTAAGGGCTCAGAGAGCTCCATCCATATCAAATGAGATCACAAATTATCCATGTCACCATCACATGAACCAAAGATCTACCAATCTGGACTCCAAGGCATCATACTAAGCCATCCATCCATGATAAAACAAATACAATCAACAAAGGAGGTTCGTGACCTAAGCATATATTAATGATCATGAGCCCGTCGAAATTAAGAAGACAAGTCTTGGAGCACCTAGGCTCTATGCAGAGCAACACAAACAATTATTTAAGGATGCCATTGGAATTTGTAGGAGCATGGTTGCTAAAGATATCTTGAGTTGCACATAGGCATAAAATTCAGTTCCAAAAGTTATTAACTAGACATATAATTGCAAAAGAATCCTGACATTGAGGGAACAAAGAAGATCAATCAATCAATTGGTGGATTGGTTCCACTTATTTCAAAGTATTTTGGGAATAGTACCTAACATATGAAAATTATGCCAATTATATTAGAGGAATGTTGGTCTCATGCCAATAGGTCTCCTATGATGAATGGAGAAAACCTAGCAACCATTTGTCTAGGTGGATTCAGAACACAAGGAGGAGCTTGAAAGTCTAGAGGGGTTTGAACCGTTTGTGTAGAAGATATATAAGCAGATCTTTGAAAAGGAAGAAGTGTGTCTATGTTCAATAAAAGATGCAGATCTAAAATCAACCCCCCTGAGAACAACAGATGAGAGACAAATTCATCCTGTCCATCCAACAAATGGTTAGGGAGTCTCAATCCCATAAAAAATCAACCCCCCTACCACCACTTGAACACACATCAGTTTGGGACTGCTTCAGATCTGATCTATCACTATTATGAAGCTACTAATTCATTATTATAGACCTATATCAACCTGTCAAAACAACCAGCAATCATAGCCTCATCTTTGAAGGCTTTAATGTTATTACAAACATATTTTGATGATACTTTCTGAACCTGGATAGAGCCTGATATCTCCATTATGAATCTTCCAGCATGAGACAAATGTTGGGGTTGAGAACCATTGAGTCATTGATAGATCTAACCACATCTTTAACTTATATCACTTAAAGAAGAGAAGCATCTTTAATTGAAGAACCTGGATTAATACCCTTCAAATATGGAACATTGGATGGAGACTTTGCAGCTGACTCCCCTCTGGAAAAGGAGGGAATCTAACAGCCAGAATTTTCCTTCAAAGCAGTCTAGAAGGTGTCAGTGAAACACAATTGCATTAACTAGATTCAGGGCAAGTGGGGACTCCACTTGTTATCTCATCCCTTAATGGTCCAGTGGACATGTGGGGACTTGAATCTTGACAAACTGAAAAACTTATAGAATCAAACATGATAGAACAAACTTCTTCATCACCTTCTTCTAGCGGAAAGGATGAAGTGGACATTGAGACATTGAAGGTAGTTGTAGGAGCTATGGTTCTGAACTTCATTGCGTTAGATATGTAGGTGTCAACACTTCTACATAGGTGCATCAATAACATGCAGTTAGTTTGGTTCTTCAGTAGAACCTGTACAAGATCTGCACTGAGACCAATGGTGCAACAGACAAGGGCAGGTGAGGAGATGCAGGTTCAAGAGCTATCAACTGTCAGCTAGCTGATTTGCCACTTTTAAATGAGATCAACATGACACAAAAAGGTTGTCATTTATTCAATTTTTGCATTAAAGGGACAAATGAGCCTACCCATCTACCTGTCTAACACAATGTCCTTCACCATCAATAATAGAAACTGCACCTGACATGTGATATTTGGACACATAATCAAGTCCTTGTGATGTGTAGAACCAGGTGCACTTACACTATGATGGAATTTCCAAACTAGAATTCCTTTTCTTTACCCCTAAGAGGAATAACTATGAATAAAACGATTTGTAAACCGACGATCTGCTAATGTTGGCATTAAGAAGATTAATTTTTTGACAAAAATATCGTAAGTGACAGATTAGTGATAGGATCTTTGTAACTTCATCCATAAAGTTCACATGTCAATCTAATAGTCATGCATCAATGTTTCTTGCTCGATGTTTCTGAAACATGCCTTTGGCAGATGATCCAACTGATTGAACTAACCCTTAGTGCTTAATCAACCCTCCATTGTCAAATACATATGAGCCAATATTCAAGAAAGATTACATACCTATTATGTATACAACCATGAGAATATATAAAGTCTAAAATGTGTGTTAAACATTAACAATACTAGAACATTTCATGAGGAGATCTTCTATGTAGATTGTGGAGATTGTTCTGGAATATTATGGAAGATAGTGCCAACACTAGTATAATGCATATGCATGTCTCTAGCTCTCATCTCTCTCTCTATATAGTTGAGGCAATATGGACTGGTATGTTTTCTCTGAAGTACTACATGCAGCATGGAATGGCCCTGATGTATAGCACAATAATCAGACACCTACATAATAAAAACTCTATATCACATTATACAAAGAAGAGCTAGATTGTTTCATATGCATATGCATGTCTCTCAGGGCTTCAATGGTAGCCTTTCTCCTCTACACATCAGTGCAGTGGACGGTCCAAACTCCACCAGTTCTTCCTCTCAACAACATATTATTTATTGTTTCCTTCATCTGGCCTTGAATATTAGGAGATATGGGTCTATTCCCATATAGACCCACCACTTTACTTTTAGCCTTTCTCCTAGATCTTTTACACTTGTACATCTCCATCCCTGTGAGACTTCTTGTGCTTGGGGTCGAGTGTTTTTAATGTCTTTTATGCTTTAGCATAGACTTCACTCTCTGTTTTACTTCATTTTACTTTACTGGATTTTTCCTTTTTATAAGCGACCATTTGGTACTTTGGCTTTGTAAAGACATCATTGTACTCTACATTGCACAGTCCCATTGACCTACCCTAGTGATCATGAGTTAGACATAAATCAAATTATCTTATGCTATCTATATATAGCTGAGGCAATATTGATAAGTATGTATTTTTCTAAAGTACTATATGCATTAGGGAATGGCCACCAATGTATCACACAGTATTCAGAACCCTAAATAATAAAAACTCTATACCACTTTATACAAAGGAGAGTGAGACTGTTTTGTGACAGTGTTAGAATCTCTGCATACCTTTATCACACAAATTTCTTCACTTCAGTATGTGAATCATACCTTAATAAGGTCACCCACAAGACTATGCATGGGCTGATCATTTCCGAGGCCACACAGAGCATTGACAAGTTCTCTACAAAGAGCAGATTTTGCACATCCTGGGATACCTGATATCAACAACATGGAATTAGAAAACCAATATCAAAAAAGTAGCAATGCTCATTATATCAGCTGAAAAACTAGCCAATTAGACATTCCCATGCTTCAATCTTGTTAGATATATAGGTTCATTATTCCACAGCTATGATACCCATTCATAACCTTTAATCGATCTATAAGTTCATGAGACCACATCTCTAGTACCCATTCATAACCTTTAATTGATAAATCCAAGGAACAAACATGCCTTTTGTCATAAAGGTACTATAATTAAATTATCAGGAGTTGTGAATTACTACTCAATAGCATCACACGATACTGGACCGTGAATGCCAATATACTTGAGAGGGAAGTTGGAATTTTTAATCTACAACTATGATGTGCAAAATTTATAGGCTATGGCAAAGTAGTTACAATAGAAAGAATCTATAGTTGCCATTTGAACACAAAATCAACAGAGTAGGCAGAGAGGTGAGGAACATAATTTGTAGACCAATTAGACATTCATTACTGTTGGAAATATTGGTGCAATGAATATTTAAGAACAATGAGTACAATATAAAGAAGAAAAATGCTCAAACAGCAGGTGCCATTGAAGGAAAATCTTGTATACCATGTATGAGATGTAAGTGCAACATAGAAGAGTTCTATTCTCAAACTATGAATTCCATCATGGAATTTTTTTTTGCCATCAATAAGGGATTCTGAAACCATTCATACTGCAATTTTGTAGGTTACAGACAGGGAAATGTGTGGAGATTATGTGTGAAATGTGAGTGCAACATAGAGGAGTGGTGTTCTCAAACTATGAATTCCATCATGAAAAAGTTGTTTTCCATCGATACAGATAAGTGTAGCATAGGGAGTTCTGAAACCATTCATATTGCAATGTTGCGGTTTCAAACAGGAAAGGGTGCACTGTAAGGGATCAAAAAACACGGGCCAAAGGTGCCTTTCATCTGTGACTTCAGACATTGGATGGGTGGGGGTGGCTATATCATATCAGATCATAATTCCTACACTAGGGGTGTTAGTTGGTGCATCATCAAAGGATTGTTCCAAATTTACTTTGTGGATCCCCATGGCTCCCCTTGTGATTGTTGTTTTTGTGAGCCTTTATAATAGAAGGCTTTATAAATATCAAAGTGGAATTTTAATTGTTGAGGATTTGAACCTAAAACAATATGATCATGTAGACATCAGTTTTGATAGAACATTGGGGAAAATGCTTAGAAAATATAATTTTAGCCAATTGTGCAGAAACAAAAATAAATAAATAAATAGAATAAAAAAACTTGTAATTGCAGGAAGAATGTATAATACCGATGAAGCGTGAGCGAGTAGAAGGCAGAAGGAACTTCGCAGGGGGTCACCCCACTTGTTACTAAGCTCATAGACACCAATTTATTTAATTTGTTGGTTCCACTCATGATTCAATCAACCGTCCAGCAACATGAGTTTATATGTTGTCCTTTTACTAGTTTATCCCTTTTTACTTTTTAGTGGACACATTAGGGACCCCCGCTTTGGCATTATTACTTGATGTACATCTCAATACTATTGAAATATTTTGGTCCTAAATTTGCATGCAAATGGAGATGGATCCACCATATTTTTTGACAAGTTAGGATCTAAAAATGGGGAAACAATATACAAAAAACCTAAATACTAAGAAAAATAGACACCCTGAACCAAAAACAAAGAGAATCCATATTTTGTTTATATATTTTGCTCCAAATCGCTCTCACAAATTTAGAAATGTAGACAACTTGAGAAATTTTGATTTGTGTAATTTAGGATGGGGAGAGGGGGTATTTTATAGATAAAAGATAGGTATTTAAGGCCATATGCCTATTTTATTTATTATTTTAATGTTTTTTAATGTATATTTACATAAATGGTTTTTTGGAGGATCCGCTAACTAGACATTTCCAGCAAGCTGAAAACAAATCTAGAGCAGATCCTCTAGTGCTTCAATATTGGAAACATATCTAAGTTAGGGTTTCATTCTTGTTTTTTAATAAATAGTGGTTTATCCCCTCTCTTTTGTAAATTTTATTCCAGATATCTAATCAACAAAGTTTCTCTTAGATAACTCTTCTTCCATTAGATTTGGATTTGCAGGTGCGATACACTTGGTTGTGCAAGTGCCCCCAATACTTTTTTTATGCTTTTAGCTTTTAGTTCTGTTATTATGAGCTTCCTATTTTTTATATTTTTGCTTTTACTTTTAGGTCAAAATAGTATTTGCAATGTGGGTTTTCCATTTCATTCAGGCACATTACAGTCTTATTTCACAACAAACCACTGGCAGTAGAGAAATCACACATGTTTATTTAGGCCTTCTAGGTGTGCTTTACTCCTATAACATAAAGAAATAACATTTCATCTTTTCACATGGCATAAAAGCTAAAGAAATACGACATACCCTTTTAGCCAATACCGGCACATAGGATCTCACAAGCCCAAAATTTTGGGAAGACTTGTTCCTCACCTATAATAATCACTATCCAGATTCCAAGCTCTCTCAAGGGAAAATATTTAATTCACAAATTATGGAATATGATTCCAAGGTTTGTCACTTATATAATTTGGAACACGAGGAATAAGATCATCTTCCATAAAGGAAACTCAATATAGTTAAGTATTTGCAATGGGTGAAATGATAGGGTCTCAAGGAGTGAACTCAATATTCAAACTCCCCATTTGAGATCCTTCCCCTAGTTCAACCCACTCTCTCTGGTGGTATCTTATTCTTTGAAGGGACAACAAAAAGAGACCTAGGTAGAGCTAGGGCAAAGAGGAAAGACAAGACTAAATTTGCATGAGCCTAGAGGGCATGGGAAAACCACGAACAATATTAGAGAAGCACTCATTTTATGCAAAGGCCTAAAACTAATATCCAAATTAGATATTTGAGACATCATAAATGCATGGGACTCCAATATTATCATTGACATTATGAATGGGGCGACCTCCCCACATGCATTTTAACATGTCAAAAATCACTACCAAATCTAAATCATTGACCTCTAACTTAAAACAATACGTTTTACACAAGTCCATAGAAATTTTAACTCATAAACCAATGTGCTTGCAAATGAGGACACCTATCAAGCACAAGATATTCATATGAACTCATCCTACAGTAATACTCTCAGATTTATGAAATATCCAATAGAATCTAAGCAAGATCATTCTCCCCCAATGCTGTCAGTAGTTCCTTATTAGATTTTTGTTTTTTTGTGCTCACCTCATGTATTAGTGACACAATCCCATACTTCCTCATTGGATTCTCCTGATTACCATCAATTTCACACTTACATTGCTAATTGTTACAAATATGAGACCTCAAAAAAATGATACACCATGAAGTTCATCTACCAAAGAACTCTAATGCCAATTTGAGAAGTACCCAAGTAGCCGATTTTTCAAAACGAAACTCTCTTACTACCCATGTGAAGGAATTCACAAAGAACCTATGTGACTATGAACACCGGTTGTCAGCAACAGAGACTTAATCTGTGTGCCTTGAAATAAGGCAACAAGAGACCAACAAAGAGGAAGACTATAACAATGCCTAGCTGAGGTCCTATGGAACAAGTGGCAGTTCCATAGCACTCATTAAAAAATTTAACTCCAAATCACGTCAAAGGTGGGATGTTAAAGGAAGCAAGGGTATCAAATATGGACAATTAAGACATGAATGGGGATAACTTAGAAGGTGATAATTGAACAAAAAAAACCTTCCCAATGCTTAGCCTTCAAATTCCAATATGCAAACTTCAATATGTAGAGTCCAACTCACAGACCTACAAGATTCTGGTATGTAGACTCTTTTTGTTTTGTTATTTATTAATGTGTGGCTATGGTGTACAATTTTGGTGTTATGTGATAGACAACACATGATTTACTAACATTATGGTCAATTTTAAAGTCATCTTGAGTTGTGAAGCTTACAACCTCTTGTAACTCTTCCAAGTTAAGTAAATACATTAGTATTGCAACAACTTACCATGGTACAATGAGGAAATATCTATTGCACATTAGAGGTTCAGAATTTAAGATGGAAAAAAATAGAAAACAAAATGGTTTGAGTAGATCAGCTCTGATTGCCGCATAATTATGGCCACATGCCTTGTAAAATTCTTGTGAAATGATTAAAAATCATCTTCTGTTGTTCAAAAAATGACAACTTGCACAAAGTGCAAGTAACCATGAACTAGCTTGAAGGACAACACATAAATTTTCAATAAAAAATATGGAATTATTTCAATTTTACCTTTTAAGTATTTCTTGTGAAGCAACATTGGTCTACAATACAATTGGGACATTAGTAGAACGTTAACTCCTACAATTTTGTAAGGTATTGTTGCATCTTTCTATATGTTATATCTATCTTATTCTTATTATTCTACTTGGGAACCAGAACAAGAAAATTGCAGTATAAATTAGCATTTATTTATCTCAATCTTCTTATTCTACTTGGGAATCAGAACAAGAAAACTACAACAGAAATTAGCATACAAAATAAATGTGGGAAAGTACAAGATTGAATTTGACAAGAACATACCATGGCCTTCAACTTTAAGGAAAATGTCATGGCATCATAATGATAAGCTCTCATTTCAGCAACTAGATCATTGAATGACTCGAGGACTACCATTCCTTCTGGAAGTGCTTCATTGCTTTCCTGAAGGAGAACACCAAACATCTCTTTGGCCATTATCTGCACCATACATCTACTATTTTTAAATGTCAATGAATTGAAAACTTCAATGAGTAATAGAATCCATTACATAATGTGCAAACATATTCAATTATTCCCCTCTAAAGAACCACAACCACAATGTGAAAACAACATCACATGAGTCCATTGGAAAGTTGGGAGGACAATTTGAATCCATTCCTTTCTGTGCTTCTCTGGCCCATATGAACAAAGTCCTTTATGATTCCAGTATATTTTCCATAACACTGTTAGAGTTTTATAGATTCAAACTGATATAATGCATTAATGTCTAAATGCAGGGATACATTAGAAACCAGTGTTTCTCTGTATGTTATAATTTCACTGGACACTGAAGTTGATATAATGATCTAAAATTAGAAGATATTAGAGCCTACATAAACATAGATGGACAAACAAGGCCAATCTGAAGGTGAACAATTGTCCATAATTCATATAAAAGAACTTGCAGTGATTCCTTGCCACAATGCAACAAGAACAAACTTCTTGAAATTCAAGAAGAGGCTGTTACACCTTGATAATGTGGTGTTCTAACTTCTCGAACTCTTTACAACTTAGGGAAGGCATGTGAGCCCTGGGTTACAAATTGGCTTGGCCCCTCTTTGTATAGAACAGGTCTTACAGTGGCAGCATGCTCACTCTAGTGTTTCTTATAACAACACTTCTATGAATAATAAATAATTTGGCCAAATTTTTTACTAGGGTAAGGATACAGATACACTAGCTTTATGAAAAGTCGGGATCCAAATATACTAGTAAAAAAGTGGGTACAAAAAAACTATTTTTTTTTTTATAATTAAATATATGTATATATTAATCCCAGACAAATTTCCAAACTGAACAGAGACTGTGTTTGGAATTTCTACCAGTTGCGACAGTCCAGATGAATTTTAATAATCTTAATTAACATGCTCAATTGTAAAAAAGGCATAGGGGAAGGCCTGTTTCCACTACTAGTGAAAATGTTTTGATGGTCCATTGGTCAGTTACCATACACTGTCGTTTATGCATGTTACAATTAGGCATGCATAAGCTCTTTTCTGTACACGTATCATCACTTGGGTTTTGAATTGTAGAAATATGTAATGTATCATGTTACAAAGAGAACAATATTCTTTGAGGGAAAAATACACTAGATCAAAATTTAAACCGTCACATTTCATATATTTTAGCTCTCAACCACCATGCCACTAATTGTAGGTGTACAACAAACTCACATGCTCATTGTATAAACAAAACAAGGGCTATAAGATTTATAAGACCCTTGGCAAACTTCATAACATTTATCAGGGCACAAAACTCCTAAACTGCCCATGTACCAGTACTGGAAACTCATGAAAACATCTCAGAAATACCCCAAGTGCCCACGAGGGGTGTGGAACCCATAGGAAGTTTAAAAATCCTTACGAGAAATTAAGACAAATTAATCTCTAATTCATTTCTAAACCTACCTACAAATTAACCATCATTCTTATCTTTTTGCAAGATAATGTGTTATTTACTATACACACAAACACATGCCATTTTCGCTAGACATACCAATTTTGGCGGGGGTCATTAAAAATCCTTCTGGAAAATTAAGACAATAATATCTAATTCATTTCTAAATCTACCTACAAATTAAACCATCATTCTTATTTTCTTGCAAGATAATGTGTTATTTATTATACACACACACATGCCATGTTTCCCTAGACATACCAATTTCGGGGGGTCAATTTTCCAGGCATTCCCATTTCCGCGTTTCATGCAACTTAGATCAGGATCTATTCACGAGTAGGTTGAATTTTGAAGCACATCAATTTGTAGGTGTCATATCCCAGAGAGATTGAATCTTCAAACTTCCAAGAAATTGTCTGTTGATGATGGATCTTGATCCAAAAGCATGCATGCAGTATGTAGATGACTGATGAATTGGTCTGCAGTGACAATATTTTGTATTCTACAATGGGGGTATCAGTCTCTTGAATTTTAAAGCACTTCAATCTGTGCATGGAATATCCAAGAGAGATTCAATCTTTTGTACTCTGCAATGGGGGTATCAGTCTCTTATAGAGTATGAGTGGGATTTGGGTGGTTGGGGTTTTCGGCACTTTGGGACTTTTCTGGCATTAAAAAAAGTTGAATGGGGATCCGCAGTCATAGAAACTGCAGACTCTTCAGGATTTATTTCATGGGGGGAGGATCCATTTCCTTTTCCATGGGATATGCCTCCATTACAGATCCCGGGGGATCGAGATCAGATCTGCAGATCAACAACCTATCAATATGTTAGTATACTGTTCCATATTAATACTCTCCACCTTATCCATTTTTTGATTACACATAAGATTTTGGAAACAAAAGAACTTCAATTTTTATGTTTACAAGTTTTAATGGACAAGGGAGTAATAATGTGGAATATAATCCTGATTCCCAACATAATGATATGTTGTTGTAGTAGTAAGACTTGCAATTATCATGTGCATAACCACAAACCAAACAGGGATTGCATGTAATGGCACCAAAAATGCATTATGCTAGTGATGTTAGTACCAGAGTGAGGGGTGATGCTACCATTTCAATGCAGCTACTTTAACTCTGATACCATTTTCCTGAATATCAAAATTCAGGTGCGGATAATGTCTTAGAAACTACCTTTGTCTCCTAATCATTAACCATGTGGAAGTGTTATCAACATACACAATTAGGAATATTAGTGTGGAACAAAATCCCAACCATTGTAAAACTAAGACTTGTAATTATTACTAATTATGGACATCATGTAGACAACCAACAACATGCCAAAGAAGTTGCATAGTGCATAAAACATAAACCACAGATGATGTTAGTACTAGAGTCAGGGAGCCTGGAGGTTGCTATCAAGGATTTAATGCCAAAGCCAGCTTCGATACTGGCAAAACTTTTGAAGTAGGAAATGTATTATAAACCAGCTCTCACTAACCTATGTATTACTTACATAAACTATTTATAAAGTACAGCTTGTCTAAGCTAGATAAATAACATGAAGCATTAACACGTACAAGAACTTTGTATGAGCTAGTTAAGATTCATTTATCCTATCCAACTCAATGGTGTGAATCTTAACTAGCTCATACAAAGTTCCTGTAAGCTGTTCTTAATCGTTAGGCCCACTCAAGTTATACAACTGTGCAGAAGAAGCATCAAATTTGAAAAACAAATAATGGCAGTACAGAAACTGACAATAGAGACGACTCTAAAGCTTTGGCCAAAGCCAAAAGCATTTCTACATAAGCAGTTCATAGAAATTGAAGGAAATAGCCAATAGATATACAAAATGAGCATAGGAGGTCCACATGTGTTGAAAGGAGAAATAGAAATTATATGCATAGAACGCTGACAATCAGAAGAATTAATAACAAGCAGCAGTAGGGATGCAATAAGTAAACATGGGAAAATGAAAACTGCCAGAGGCCCTACATTTGCAGCCAACTAGATATGTCATTGGGGTTTCTGCTATTGAAAATTTCTATCCAAACAAATGCAACAAAGTCAAGGCCATAGGATCTGAGGATTAGATTACAACTGTTTCGCGCTAAAGATAGCTTCATAAATTACAGGAATAAAGGGGTAACCGGATGCTTTAGCTCACTAAAGATTCCCCCCAGATGCTGACAAATCGGATTAGAAATTGAGGACAAATATTACTGTAAAATAGGGTGCATCATCCTCCTCACCATCCTTCTTTACTCCTCTAAAATCAACACCTCTTTTCTTGTCATGAAGCTGCACATGATGATAAAAAACATTGAGAACTCTTTGAAACAAACCAACATTGAGAACTCTTTGAAACAAACCACTAGAGCAAGTTATGATTTACATGCAGAATCATTGATCTAGTACAGTAAGGGATAACAAGACCTATAATACCTGCACAAAATTGGCAATAAATGCCAGACGATACGAGAGATCTCGTACACCAAGAGATTTCAGCCCACGCACTCCTTCATAACCACTGGCTGTAGTTCAATTTTGAGGACCTTCTCTACGAGATTATGCTCTGTCACTAGGTGAGGATAAGGCTGATATGTCTGGTATGACAACAACATCTTGCATGCATTTATGAATGTAATAGCAAAAAATACAGTATATAAAATATAGGTATCTTTAGCATGATCTATTTAAGTAACTGTTCCAAACAATATCAGCAAAAATAGCAAAGGTACCTGGGCAGCGACAAGGCCACTGATGCTAGCCATGTCAGATAAGAGAATGGCACCACATTTATCAGCAATAGCGTGGAAGCTAGCATAATCCCAGTCCCTGGGATAAGCACTGCCTCCACAGATAATAATCTTAGGCCTGAAATCCAAGGCTTTCTCCTCCAGCTTGTCATAATCAATGAACCCAGTCTCCTGGCTGACCTTGTAAGGAAAACTCTCGAAGTAAATCGATGTAGGAGATCTGTGCCATCTGTTTTCACCTGAAGGAGACCCAAATCTTGTGCTGCTCCATATCCAATGGATGAACATCCAGGGCCTGCAAATCAGAGACGAACTAAAACAAATTTACCCAAAGATCCATAAATAGGGGCGAAATACCAAATTTTTAACCTATCTACCATAAATTTGGGCGAATCATCTCCATTTATCCTCCAAAACTATAAATTTTTGGCGATTTCACCTCCATTACGGAAGAAATCGGGGCGAATGTCACGATTTTCCCCATCGACGGGTTGGCTAAATTAGATTTTATGAATTTTTGCAGTTTAATTGCGCGGGCTATTTAGTCAAGGAAAATTATATATAAAATAAAATATGGGCTAATTTATTAAATTAAAAAAAACCATTTTAATATTAAAAATTCGCCCACCTTTTTTTGGGCACCCCTTAAAATTCGCCAATGGGCTATAATTCGCCCCTAAAATCATCCCTAGGGTGGTCATGATGACCAAGGTGGTCAAGCTTAGACCTAGGAGCATTTTATGGAATCCGATCCATTTTTTGTATATTATACAGTTATGACCGGATCCGAGGATAAGAAACTTGACCTATCTATATGGGCAGATATTCACACACACACACACACACATATATATATTGCCGGCTTTATTTAAATGTGTTTTGTAATGTATCTGTTGTATATTTTTATGAAAAATGTGTTAAGTGCCAGTCCAAGATATAATTAGCATATGCATCAGTTAATGAATTTTGATTTCTTGGAATATGATTGAATGTAATAAACTCAAAATTTCTTTCCAATAACCTAACTTGCATAAACTAACGTAGTAAAATAGGGTTCTGCACCTGATAAGCTCAATTGAGCTGGGAAACCATCAGTTGAGAGTCAAGTCTGACTTCCATCTGGGTGATGCCACGTGACAAAGCATCCCATAAAAGCTCAATGACAGCCCTGTATTTGGCCACATTATTGGTAGCAGGACCTAGGCAAGCGCCTCCAGAGGCCACTAGCTGTCCTAAGGGTGAGTAAATGACTTATGCCACTGAAGCTAGGTTATAAGTGTGGCGACTAGCACCATTTGCGAAACCTATGAACCACTCGGAAGACATCTGTAACAACCAACATATGGTATAAGAACACAAAATGATGAACTATTGTACATAAAATTACATACAATACAAATACAGGAAAAAGCGCTAAGCCTAAGCATAGTACTTTTTCAAGTAGAGCGCATTTCTAGGCTCGGGTATTTTATTCCCCTCGAAATTAGTTAATTCATATGCACCTTTCTTCAATACTTTTGACATGAAATAAGGTCCTGACCACATAGACTTGAATTTTCCTGCCCCCAGGGGTTCTTTGTCTTGATCCTAGAGCAAGACTAGCTCCCCTTCAGAAAAAATCCGAGGTTTGACCGATTTATCGTATTGATTTTTGACCCTATTTTTATGAGCCTCGTTTGCTGTCAACGCATCTCTATGCTACTCATCTATATGTTCTAAGTGTAACAAACATTCTTCTAGCTCAGTCGTATTAGGTAGCACATGAATAGCAATCTTTTAGGATGGGATTTCACATTCAACCGGGGTTACCGCTTCCACTCCTTGAACGAGTTGGAAAGGAGAGAACCCTGTAGCGGTTTTCACATTGGTCCAATAAGCCCAAAGTGCAGGATATAGCATGATGTGCCAATTGGAACGGGCTTCATTAATAGTGCACTTGAGAATAGTCTTCAAGGTTTTATTTACAGCTTCAACTTGACCGTTCGCTTGAGGGTAGAAAGAAGACGAATGTTCTTGTCTAAACCCTAGCATAGTGGTCAATTCAGTCATCATACTATTTTGGAAGTGACTTCCATGGTCAGTGACAATCTCTTTAGGAATACCTAACTGTGCAATAATTTGATTGAAAACGAAAAAGGCTGCAGTTTCCCCGTCAGCTTTATAGGTGGGCATTGCCTCTGCCCACTTCGTGAAATAATCTACAGCGACAATGATATGTTTGTGCCCCCTAGCTGAGACTGGGTTGCATGTCACGTAATCTATCCCCCAATTCGTGAAGGGGCCCACTAAGATGATAGGAAATAAAGGGAGCAGGATGCAACCGTATCTTTCTGGTGTAAAGCTGAAAAGGATGACATCGCTTCACGGCTTCCACACAATCTTTAAAGATCATGGGCCAGAAATAACCGGCACGTAAGATCTTCAGGGCCGTTGCTAACCCAGATAAATGACCGCCACACGCTCCACTATTGGCATCATTTAGGACAGTCTCTGCTTCTTCGTGGGTGAGACATCGACGCAAAACAGAATCTACCCCCTACGAATTAAAGTATCTTCAATAATGAGGTAGTTGTTGGCATGTACGCGTAGTTTGCACCGTTCTTACTGCGAGAAGGTTGCAGGGTACTTCAAAGTCTGGAGATAGACAAGTATATCTCCATACCAAGGGTTAGAGGTGGAAATCAAAAAGATATGCTCATCTAGAATGAGTCTTCTTCAATGGCTACATCTTCCTCAATTGGAAATTCTGTGATGAGCTCAGCAAAAACTAAGGATTTTTTGGATTTGGAGGATTGAAAATCTAAATCAAACTCCTAAAGAATGACTATCCATTTATTTAATTTGCCTCCAACTATCCGTCAGGACAAAGCATATTTGAAAGGATTAACATCCGCCACTACCTTCGTGGTCCTTAGTAAGATGTAGTGACACAACCTCTGCACAGCATACACAACTGCTAATGCCAACTTATCGACGTGGGAATACCTAAGTTCAGGGCCAACTAAAGAACGGCTAAGGTAATGGACGACATGCTCTTGGAGCTTATCGTCCTCCTGGACTAGTGCTACCGCTATGGTCGACTCAGATGTGGCCAGATACAATATAAAATCACGAGAGTAATTTGGCGGGCGTAGTAATGGTGCCGACAACAAAGATTTTTTTAATGCCTCGAATGAAAGTTGTGCGATTTCATCCCATACAAATGGGGTGTCCTGCTTCAATAGACGCATGAAACCTTTAGTAATCTTGGCATAATTTACAATAAAACATCGAAGGAAGATGGACTTCCCTTGCAGGCTTTGAAGCTGCCTGATGGAACGAGGAGGAGGCAGATTTACTATGGCCTCAACTTTCAAAAGATCCACCTGAATACCTTTGTTGGAAACAATGAATCCGAGCAGTCTCCCTGACCCGACATAGAAAACACACTTGTGGGGATTCAAATGAATCTTGTAATATCTACATTGTTCAAAGATTAAATGCAAGTGATCTGGGTGATTGATCCTCTTACAAGAATGTGCTAGCAGATCATCAAGGTAGGGTTTGACAATAGCTTTAATGTCATGAAAAGAAAAATTCATTTCCCGTTGAAAGGTAGCCCTTGCATTTTTCAATCCAAAGGGAATTTTCTTGTACGCAAATGTAACCCAAGGACAGATGAAAGATATTTTATGTTGGTCTTCCGGTTTAATTTGGATTTGATTATACCTGGAGAAACCATCCATAAATGAGAAGACTTCACTCCCCGCACAGGCATCAATGATTTGATCTATGAATGGTGTGGGGTAGTTATCCTTAGGATAGGCTTTGTTTAGATCACAAAAGTCAGTACAAACACGTATAGTCCCTTGATTTTTGTCGACAGGAACGGGGTTGGATACCCATTCTGTCAAAGCTATCAGGTAAATGAAACCGAATTTCAGCAGTTTTTCAACATCGGCCTTAACAGCTGTCACTTTACACGGATTGACAGGTCTCAACTTTTGTCGAACGGGCCTAGCAGTAGGGTATGTTTGGATTTCATGCTTGACTATTGATGGATCTATGCATGGCATCTCCTCATATGACCAGGTAAATACGTCACAGAATTCCTTAAACAAGGCTGTATAGATCGCAATCTCCTCTAAAGAGTAGTTTGCAACGATGTGTACATCTTCCACAACATTTGGGTTTGCAGAGATGTTGATAGGAATAGTAGCAGAAATGTTTTCCATATTCCCCTTAGCAAATATTCCTTCCCTTGGTAAGGGATTGATAGGTGTATCAACATCACCTGCCAGTCTCATATGGAATTCCTGGTTCTCAATCCTGCTTAACTCTCGAAGAAAATAGGTTCAATGGTGAAGATCTTCGCAGATCTTATCTCGTCCGCACATATCTTCCAGAATGGCTTCATCAGAAGGCAAAACCATATCTAAGCAGTCTCTAGAATGCAAAGAGTTCTCCGCCCAAGCAGGAAGATAGGCTTCTTCCGGCTCTTCTGAGACTGTGAGAGGGGCCTGAATGGGATCAACAATGGTATGAATGATAGCTTGATAACTACTTTTATTGCCGATAAGGGAACTTTAGGTTCATGGCGGGAAGGAAGAACCCAAGGATCTGTTCTATCAACAACCATAGCAATAGACTTCCCTGCACTAGTAGAACCTAGATAATTAATCAGGGCCGGAAAATCAAATGTGCCCATCAATGATGCATACATTCCATCCCCTAAGCTCTCTGAAGCAGGTTTAACCTGATCAACCAATGGCATGGTGGACTCGTTAGTTTCCATGCGGCCCTTTTGAGTAAAACTGAGTTGGTCTACAGTAACCAACTTCCCTTCGTGTGGAAACACTACTACCCGAAGTACGGCCGAATCAATAGTGGACATGGCATAAGTCCAACTTCTCCCCAAGAGCAAGTTATAATCCAAAGGTACATCAATCACCTCTACCTCAACAGATACTGCCTTCCCTGCCAACTTTATTTCAAAATCTGGTAGGATACCATGTGGACGAAATGACCTTCCGTCGAAAGCAGTAAGTAGGGTGTTTGATGGGACTAGCTCTGGAGATCCAAGAGCTTTCCAGCAAGATAGGGACATGACACATGTAGAAGCACCCTCATTGACAATTGCACTTCCAATGATTTTTCCACCATGGATGACATCTATCGATAAGGCTACATGATAAGGTAGGCAAATTTTGACATCAGAAAAATTAAATTTCGCCATGAGGCTCGATGAATCCATGCTGCCTAAGGCTGCTAAGAGTGCATCTTGCTGGGCGGGACAACTTTGTAACACCTCTAAAGCTGACATCGCACAAGGGGTCTGGGATAAATCTTCAACTACAGAGTAGTTGGCTGCAGCCCTAGCATTGGGATTGTGCAAGGTTTTCTTGAAGACACCTTTCGGTATCTTGGGCATAGTTTCGGGAGGTTTTTCAATCGTGAGAGGGTTAGAGGTTTCACCTGTAGACTTACCCTTTTCCGAAGCCTCTTTCTCACAGTTCTTGTTCCTAGTCTAGAGTAAAGTCTCGGATCGAACCATGTTGATATAATTGGGGTTAGGAGCATTTGGGGTGCCCCCTGCTACATTTGAAGCTGAAGCTGAATTCTGTCCTCGGGGAAAAAGATCCTTCAGGACAGCCGGTTGTTGGCCTTTTAGCAGCTTCTGGGCTTGTTCTATAAGGGGACATTGATGGGTCAGGTGATCTTCATGGCACAACTTACATGGGAATTTCACCTTCTTCTTTTCTTTTTTGCCCCCATCATCATTGTTTGTGGGTTTTTTCTTGTTTTGGTTTCCCTCACCTTTCTTCCCTTTCTTCTTTTTCCCAGCGGGCTGCTGATTGCTGTTTTGAGAGGATTGTGCAAAAACATTTGCATTCTGGGGTGATGGGGAAACTTTTGCTGCCTCCACCGTAGAATGTTTGAAAGACAACTCATGGAGCTGTTTAGCCAAAGACTCTACAGTGGGAGATTTCACAGAACTAACCACACCATCGGCATGGGGTCCAGGCTTAGGTTTCTCTACATTATGCGTTGGCCTCGGTGCATCAGGGATGATCTCATATAAAATCCCAGGCTGAGAATATATGAAATCTAGCTACTGGGCCCTGAGGATAGCCTCTTCCTCATTGGTCACTCCCGAAGTAGATACATCCTTAGATATATATGGCAATAGGGATTTAAGGAACCATTCTAGTAAAAACTCGAGAGGAATAGTGGCTTTGATAAGGCTCTTCCATCTTCTCCACTCTTGGATGTGATCCGAAATATGAGTGGCCTTATCCTGCCGAAAGGTAGATAACAAGTCTGTCCCGAAATCATATCGAACAAGAAGTTGGAAGTGACTAAGGAATACATTAGCCAAGTCCCAAAAACTATCAAACGTAGGAGAGGGCAGTTCAATGTACCATTTTGCTGCGGTATTGGTCAGAGTTCTTTGGAACAATATCAACCGAATTGTATCATCGTTCAGTGAGTTGGAAGAGCACCACAAGTGGAAAGTGGTGACATGAGCTCCTGGATCATCACCAACTTTGCATTCAAATTTTTGGATATCCGAGGGCAGCTTGGTAGGAACGGGTGTTAGAGAGGAGTTATGTCTCACCGGGTCATTCATTAATTTCGAAAAGTCTGGAAAGTTAAAGTTTCTAGGAAAGGGAGATTGGGTCTAGCTGAAGCATTAAAAGTACCAGCTTGGGGATTAGAGGGACTTGCCCCCATATTCCTGGATGTGAAGGTAGGGTTGCTCCCTGTTGTCGGTTGTGAAGTGGTTAGGCCGCTTTGGAAAGGATTCCACCCATAAGCCAGTGGACTGTTAATGTGCAGTGCAGTGTATGAGGTTCGAGCTGCCCCAGTCGAAATTGGGGTTTGGAACACAGGAGTAGGTATCCCTCCGCTAAAAAGTGAGAAAGGAGAGCTCGTGAAAGGAGCTGAAACCAGAGTTTGAAAACCTTGAACATAAGGATTAGGGTTTTCGAACTTCACCCCTACATATGCGGGTGTTGGACCTACATATGTAGTGGATGGGGGAATGTGCCCCCCATTCCAAGGAAAACCCTGGACAAATGATGAGGATCCTATAGGACCACTCTGAGCAGTGTGTGTGAAGGAAGTAGGAATAGAAGGTACACTAGGAATCCTAGTGACCACTCCACCGGAAGTACCTGCTAAATTTGTGGGAGACGGTGGTTGAACCACCCGATTAGCTGGAGTTAAAGGTGTAGTAGGTATACTTGTTCTAGGGGCAGGAGGTGGCACCCCTTCAGTCGGAGTGGCTGAGGTGGATGTAGAAAAACTTTCTCCTGTAGTAGACATTAGTGTGCCCAGAGGAACACCAATAATGGGTGAATTGAAGGGACGAACCTGGACGATCATAGGATCATTTAAGTTAGTTAGAGGTGAATTAAAGTTCCTTGCAAACTCGTCAACCTGCAAGTCTTCTATCTCAATCGTAATTAAATCAAACTGGTTTTCCCTAAGTTCTGGTTCACCCGGAACTTCACTAACTCCTATCGGTTTGAAAGAACCGTCTGTGTCTAATCTCCACCTTTGAGGGGGAGGTGGAGGTTCCAATGTAATAAGCGGAGGAAGGTTTTGCAACCTTCGTGACCTTTTGATAGATTGGTCTTCCACGATTGTTAATTTGACTCTTCACACCCTAAGGTCGGCTAAACACAGACAAACCATAGAGCAATCACTACAAAATTTCCTAAAGTCTCAACAATCACAAGGGGTATAAGATATGCTTTCCCGAAGAAAGCTGAGAGACAGTTTCTTGGCGTCCTTGAAGAGGTTCTTAGGCACAATTGGAGGAATCACTCACCGCCCTCCTACACTTTCAACAAGGGTTACCTTCCAATCCTGTCCAAGGTCAACCAGAAATAGCCTTTCGATTTACCTGTGTATAAACCCTAGATGTCAAAGAGACTAAAGGCTACCTTAACTATATCAATAGTCTAGGGGGACAGGTTCAAGCCTGGTTTGTATGCATGAGAAGGGTAGCAAGGCCTGAAACTCTGTCTAGGACAGAATCCCTAGATGTGCAAAAACCTCGGTCTACGTTTTGACAAGGAATCGGAGGGTTATCTCCTTAGTCCAAGCCTCTATGTGGCCTCGTTCTTAACTCCCGTTTGAGAGGAGCTTCCCAGATACTACCAACATAGAGAAGGATTTACTTATTGATTGGCCAACTACGTCTAAATATAAACACTTGTGGGGAGTTTACACTTCCTATCCCACAAGTCTAGCCTAAGCTAGTAGGTGTATGACCTTATAAAACAAAGCTTACTAATAAATTTTAAATTATAGCGTTCATTTTAAGGGATGTTCTTAGTTAGAGGGTAAGTGGCGTGAATGACTATGATATTATAGGCTCGATAAGAAAAGTAAAAAGGTGCATAAAATGAATTCCAAAACAAATTACAACTACTTAAAACAAGCTTCCTTTCTTTTTGTAAATATAAGCTAACAAAATTACAACTAAGTATGAGAATACTAAGACTTATTTTTGTAATTTTTGAAATTTTATTCGAAAATACTGAAAAGAAAACTACTATATGCAATGAAATGAAAATGTTTCAAATGTTTTTCTTCACTTTTCAAATTCTTCAAAAATTACCATGCACCTAAATGCAAAACTTCTTGAGTATGTTTTAATAATCATACCATAAAGCAAACAATATGAAGTATAGCAGACTTGTAAGAACCAAATTCAACCACTTAAGAACTAGACTTGGCAAACACCTAACTTGGGAAGAATCAATGAATAAAATCCACTGAAATTACTAAAGGACAAGTGACAAACTGACACTACTAGAAAGCAGTACAGAGTACAAGGTATCTAAAATCTTGATCACTAACTCAAATACACAGCACTGAACCTATCAGCCAAACAGGAGAACCTGCCTCAAATTGCTAAGTGAAAGAAGACTCAAACAATAAAACTCAAAGACTTACTAAAAATCATAAAGCATGGTGTACAGGACTTCCAGACTTACATGAAGATGCCAACAACAGAAGACCTTCAAGCAGAGCAAAATCCAAACAAGACAGGGACAAGCAACCCTCCTTAAAATTTTGTGTTGCTAAAATATGTACACGACTATCTTATAGAGCAACCCATGTACTGTACGTGACTGTCCTATAGAGCAACTCACGTATACAATTTGCTTTACGCGACTGTGTAGCACAGCAACCCGCAGAAATAACAAAAAAATTTCAAAAAAGAAAAAATAATAAAGGTCCCTAGACACACTATTTCAAATCAAAGCCAAGATAGACAACCACACACTGAATCAGAGCAAAGACTGGGCAAGTATCTACAGGACTAACCCACAACAGGTTGGACTCCCCAGTGGAGTCACTAGTTCTGTTGTTCAGGATAAAGCACCCTTGTAACTTAGGGTCCGGGGTTGCCAACTTACTACTAACCTTGTAGAAAATCAACTTTACCAGAGAATGGAAAGGGAATGGGAAGAAAGTCTTGACTTACCCGATTATCGACGGTTGATCCAATCTTGATCTTCTCCCGCTCCTCTTCTCTCCAAAGCTTCCAGTGATGCACCTCTTTCACGTACAAAGAGCAAATCCTTCAAGTAATATCTCATGCATGTATATATCATAAGTTAGATGAACAATATATCAAACATATAATCAAATACATTCATTAACTAGAATACATGAAATAGAATCAACACAAGGTTGGAAGAAGAATTCTCTTTATTAACAATCAGTGAATGAGATAAGAGTACAACCCAAATTTTGAGACAAGGACTCCTCTACAACCAAAGGACTCTGAGTTCTACTGCTCCAAGATTTCTGAAGATATACCACCAACATAACTTTGCTCTCCAATCTTGAATGATTAGTCTCCACCCCAAGGCCTCTATTTATACTTTGGGAAATAGAGTGGTTCGAAGGTTGAGGTGGTTGAAATAGTTGGGATAGTTAAGGATTAATGCCCAACTAATCTCATCTAATCGCGTTATATTTTTTAAGATCAAACTAAGGTGTACGCGACTATTAATATAGGCAACCCGCATATGACACGCGACTTGCTCGAAGGAAACCCGCGTACGCTAGTGTACGCGGGTTGCAATGCATATAGTCACGTACAGTACGCGAGTTGCAATGAAGATAGCCACATACGAAACTCAACACTTAGAAAAATATATAGCAAGTTGGTTTAAGAGGTAAATGCATCCCAAGTCATGCCCATCTATAGTGTTTTGGAAAACTTCAATCCTAGTCTGTCCTTTTGTGTACCAACATAAAGAATGTCGGCACTCAGACGGAGAAGTGCCATTTGGGTTGATAACAAATGCTCACACATTCTTTAATCTAAAAAAAACTCAATGTCAAATCACTTGAATCCTAGACATAGATTTTAAGATCTTTCATAATGTTTAACATGCAAAGACATAAGACTAACAAACCTCTTATGTTGCAAACTTAACATTGTCTATAAGGTCTTTATAATGTCAAATAACACAAAATTGTAAAATCAAGTAAACATAACGATAACAAATGCTAAGCAGGAAGAATAAACACTACCATTGTTAAAATAAGTCAATATCAACAAATGAAAATCTAATAATTAAAATTACTTTGCCCAGTTAAAAAAAATCTCCATGTGAACATAGCAAGAAGACTATATTCCAATGGCCTTAATGTTTCAAAACAAGCTCGACCAATCCCCACTAAAATAGAGGATGGGGATACATCCATCCTTCACAACTCCATATTGCTACTAATTCCTATTCTCTTCATGCTTTTAAATCTCTAAGAACATAAAATATGATTTCTACTCCAACTTCAATTTCTCTTATGAACAACTTCGACAACTACAACTCTATTCTCAAATCTTCAAGAGCAAGATAGACTTAACTCTAAAACCATGTCAGAAAATCCACTAATGTAAGTATGTGTGATAAGATATACGATGATGCGCCTGAAGGTAGAATTTCATGGCTCAAGCACATTAATGAAATAAGATACTATTAATCACAACCACCTCTACAGACTGAAAGAGTTTTTATCTACTAATCACAAAGGAAACTCTAACTCCATTACAAAGAAGCACTCTGAACCTTTTCAAATTTGCTTATTCACCTAGCAAGTTTCATGTCTTGGTCGGTCATCTTGACAACCTCATAATCTACTACACCATCATGTAACAAATGTTTGACACTTTCATGCCCCAAGGATGTGGCACAATAATTAGAAAATGCTACTTACAAATATTTCATGTCATATCATGCTCACTATGTTGTCAATAAGTGGATACGTAGAGAACGTTCAAAAGCATGAATTGATAGCCACAATTGTTATTATTCCCTACATGCAGGGGATAATGTAATTGGCTATGTTTTGAAAACAGTGCAGCGTATAACACATATTTTTATGCCAAGGTTTTTCATTTTATACCAGGTTTTTTTCCTAAGTTTTGAATTTTTTATTTTATTTTGCAGTCTGATATGTTCTGACACCACTCTGCACTCTCGCCCTGACAAATATGACAATTGCTGCTTTGACGCATTGGAAACTTCACTGCCAAGGACTCGGTTCAATTCTGTGGCAGTTTGCATGAGTGCTTTGCATGGCAACCTGACAATTTGTATGGCAATGTTATCTTCAACATGGATCTCATTCAAGTATGCTTGGGTTCGTGGTTTATATTTATTGCATCTTGGTTGTTTCAGTTGGCACTGATATTTGGTCATAGTGGAAACAAAAGCATGGTTCAAAGGTCTCATATTCATCATGGAGACTGCAGGAGGTCTTGAGTTTGATCCGCCAAGGAGACATCCTTAGTTGGTTTGGTTTGTTTTAGTGGATTACTCTATGTCATGCTATCCATTGTATTTCTGCCTCTGTGCTCTATTAGAGAGCACATTTACTATCTATCCAAGGTAATTGGGTTCCTTCTTCATGAGAAGCTATGGTGTTCACCAAGTTGGCGACATTTACATTTGACAAGTTTGGAAACAGTTTTCTGTGAATTTTGTCCCGAAATGGCTACAACCAAAGCTGAGTAGTGTATGCCTATATAAAACGAGCAATATATACCCTAAAATTCCGAATATATACCATTTCCTCAACTTAGTAAATTAGCAATATAAGCAGTGGATTTAGTTGGTTATGACATATTGTTTGTAATTGTTTTATTCTTGTAATTTATTGGTTTATATTAACATTCCTATATGCTAGCGGAATGGCTCAGTGCATACCCATCCTTGCTTTTCACTTAAGGAGACAATGCCCCTGCAGCTAAGCTTGACACCCTATCAATGCATTCGCTTTGGAATTTGTTTAATATTTAATGATTGAATAAATAGTAACTCTTCTTGTAAATATTATTTACATATGTTTCTCACCTTTAATGGTATATACATTGTTTGATTCTGTTTTCCTATGCTTTTTAGTTATTATATTGAGTTTTTTAAATAAACTATAACGAGATTTTTATTGTGCTTTTTATTTTCATTATCTAGAGATTCTTTTTTTAATAAGATTATATTATCACGGAACATGGTCATAGAAAAATAATACGTTCTTCATAACATGTATATTTTTACAGCTTGCAAAATTGTCCATCTCTACGTTTTTGATATTGTTTTGAAGTTCAAATAAGTTGTAACACAACAGAATTCCAAAAGCGCGACATTCATCTGGTGAAAATCCAAAAATACATATTTGCAACATCTTTTGAAAATCCCAAATACAACAGAGACCATAAAATATGTTTTGTTTTATCATTGTTTTTTAATAGAGCGGTAGTCAATGTCTTCTCTCTAGTTTCTTGTTGATTGATTTAGATACGACATCTTATATTTATCCCTACAATGTATTTTTATTTTATGGCACATATTGGCCTTTATTTCCTCTATAATGAAAGTTGGTGGCTGTAAATATATTGGCAGTTCTTCAAGTCAATTTCTAGAGACTAAGATATGCATCTAACAATAGGCTGCCATAAGTAAGATTAATAGGGTTTGTGGGAAAAGTTTGTTTCCCGACAAGGGTGCTTCATCGCTAGAAACTTCTGGTGACTTGTTCTTTTATCCACATGTATCTATTATTCCACATGAGATTTGCACTTGGAAGTATTGATACTAATGCAATAAATGTCTTCATCCGATGTTAGAATTTAAACTCATTGCTTCATGTCAAATTGGATGGTTATATTTGATAGTTGTATGGGCATTTTAGACACGTCACAATTATTTGTTGACGGTAGGTTGGAGTATTGGTCATATATGTACTTGATAAGTAAATTATTTCATGATTGATGATTTATTTGTCAATTTTAATCTATGTGTTTCCTCCAAAAACATAAATTTATGAGAAGAAACTCCTTATGACATAAAAAAGTGCAAAAGATAAATGAAAATAGAGTTGTTCCAAGATTCTATATATCGAATCCAGTCTTTGAATGGACTGAACAATCCTGAGCGACTAGCAAATAAGCAAAAATACAAATGATTTGAAGAGGAGAATGTCTTAAGGCGTAGTTAGAGCTTATACATCGAACCATATATACACTACCCCTTATTGGTGAATATAGGTTGTGCCTAGCCATTGACGGAGTACACTACCCTCATTGTTGAATATATAGTTTTCTATATGCCATCCTGTTTCTGTTTGTCCAAAGTAGTTGTTAAAAATTCCCTCAGACAATATCCACAACGTTGCATGTTGGCCATCCAATATTGAATATGATCACTAACCAATTACAATTATCTTCATCGAAGGTCATTTTTAATTAAATGTGTAGGTAATCCGACTAGATAGAATATCAACAAAGCTTATAAATTGATGATAATGGTTATTATCATATAAATAAGATGGAATACTTGCTTCATATATCTGTGATTTGTGATTTGAAAGGAAAATCCTTCACCTAAAGTTTGTTTCTAAAATATTCCATATTAACTTATATTTGTTTATAAAATGATCTGACTTCCCCTCAATGAATTCTATCTGTCTTCGCCTACAGTTTTGATGAATTTGACTAGCTATCTAAAATCAATGGCGGTTTCACATTTTATAGATACGTTTCCCACATTCCCCATATCAATTGACTCCTTAAGCTGTGTAGAATCCATTTCCTTTTCTGTACCCATGAGAAAAGGAATCTTCACAAAAATTTCAAAAACCACAGTATTTTCTGTTCAGAGAATCATTTGCCTACAATATGTTGAAGATATTCCACCGAAACTCCAGAAGATTTTAAGACTATTTGAGGAAGTGCCTGAAACTTGTTCAAAATTCAGGCAAGTCTTGCAGCATGAGAAAAATATGAAGCCCTGTCTAAAGAATTTAAAATCAAGGAGAACCAAGTTTAAGGGTGTGTGTCCCAAGTGTGATTGAGAGCATTCTTGGATGACAAGAAGGTGTACTATGAAACATATTCTGATTCTATTATGACAAAAGGTGTTGTCATTCTTATTAACGGTTCATTGTGTGGTTACTCAAAGGCGACATGTGCTTTGTCCTCTTATGGATTCCTTTCTTTCTCGGTTTGTAAACTTATTCGACATAATTGCTTGAAGTAGGAGCATAGAGGCCCCATATTGAGCTTGGAAATTTTAATGAAAGAAGACTATCAAAGCCAAAATGAGTAGCTCAAGTCAAAGCTTAGGTTCCTTATCCTTTAGAATTTCTAGCAGTATTGTGTCGGAAAAGACTAGGTGTTTTGCATAAATGTTTTTTCACCTATTATATTTTTGAAAATTTTCCTATGAATGTGTTTAAGTTGTGTCAAAGAATTGAAAGATTTAACATAAGATTTAATGAATCTTCATCTCAACTATTGTTCATTTGAATTATACATTTGTAATGGTATAATAAATTTATTTTCTTAATTTAAATTTTCCATTCCATTTCTTTCTTTCTGCTTCCAAATTGAATGCACCTTCCTCCTACTCACACACAAATAAGGCATGAACAAAGCCCGTCGTCCATATGGGATGTAAGGTTCTATATAATTTAATGTTAATGGCTCTCTTAAGAAACATGGATACCCCATGGTCTAAAGTGTTTAATTTAATTTAATGACAATGCCACTAATTTAAAAACTAGTACCGCCACCAACTTCCACCAACTTTGAAAACGAGGTTAGTATTTACACTAAGAATGACCAGATAAGAGATACAATTCTACTCTCTCAAACCTATAATATCAACAATGACACGAAAGTAGTCTCATTATCCTTGCAAAGTAACAATTTAAGTCCCTATTTCTTCATTTCTTCAAACAATCTGTAATTGACTCTTTTCCAGAGTAACAAATTCTGAAGTGTTAAGTATTCAATATTGGACACTGTTTTATTTATTTCTTAGTTACTTCAAATAGTTGATAATTGACTCATGTCAAGAGTAAAAAACTTGTGCCACGTACACAATCTAGCATGTTGTTTGATCTATTTCTTAATTTATTCAAACATTCTGTAGTTCACTGATGGCTCTTTCAAACTATAAAAACTCTAAGGGCAAAGACCTCTGCCTCATTTGACATTAGTTTCACATTAGTTTTACAGGGTATCAAAAAACCATGTCACTCTAAACCGTGTCACAATAAGTGCAGCTATTTGACCACCATTTATAATTTTCCATAGACAATCTTTCACATCTTCAAGCCTTCAAACCTAAAGGCAGGGAATATGCAGCTCTGCTGCTAAATCTTGTTTAATTGATGTTCTCACTCCATTTGATGAAAAGTCCAGATTTTTATTTATGTTTGAAAAACCACTTTGTTTTTGTTCTCCTTTTTTTTCTCATCCATGTGAATAAACATAGACATGCCCATAAGTATTACAAAAACTATAATATTTTTTGTTGAACATAATTATGGTGTAATGATCCCCTTAAATATTTTGCTTGTAAATATATCATATTTGGAATATAAAAAAAATTGACCTGATCTTGTTGGGTTGTGGTCAATAACTAAAGCCTTGGACCTTTGTCCTTTATGATATGATTTCTGAATTACAGTGAATATCACAATTTGTATTTTGCCTATTTTTCCTACTACTTGGGCTAAGTATCTACTTTTACTTTCGCTTCGGAATCTAGTCATAATTTATCAAGGAATTTTAGTCACAAGGACGATGCACAATAATAACCAATTATCTTATTTTAAAGTGCTACGTTGTGATGGACCAATGTTAAGATTCATATTGATTTTATACATCCTTTTTCTTAGATTTTAGTATTTCCTTTCTACTCCTTGTTTCTTTTTAATTACAAATCAATGTGGTAGCCTATGGAGTAAGCTAAACTAATCTCGTTATCATAATTAGTTGTGTTGTCACTTGTGGTTGGTTATTCTGATATATTGATCTACATGACTTATATGTAGTTAGACAATATGTATGCTCTTTTTAGACATTGATACCAATATTTAACCTTATCTTATGCCTTTTTGGTTCTCTAGTTTGGGAATTATAATGTCCACGGAAGATCGTAATGTTTTGTCCAACAAACATTTGTAGATCTTGTTAATTGAAACTTGTATTGTATGCATTTGGTTTATGTAGGATGTGGGAGTCAAAAGAGCAGTTGAAGAGTGTCTTCCTCCTTAGACGTTTTATTATCATTATAAATTGTAACAACATAACTACCAACCAAGACTGTTGTTAGCACTATTTTGAGCTAAGTAGTTGGAGGGGGTTAGGTCCGTGAAAGAAAGAGGAGGATTTTAAAATTTTCCATGTCATTTGACCTCGAAGGGTGTTGATGGAGTTCCTACAGGTTATAAGGGGTTTTCTCATTGCTTTAAAGTGCAAAATTACCGAAAATCCAAAATTTTAACCTTGAAAATATCACTGAATAAGAAAAGTCTCCTCGAGGTTAATTGGTGACAGGAATGAAGGGCCTAGATGCACAGCATAGAAAATCGAAGGCTGCAGATTTATTTCTCCAAGGAAAGATGCACGATTTTGAAGAAATTTTACATTGGCAGAAGGAGGTTAATTTGCAGGCAAGATCAACCGTTGGATGGATAGATGGAAGCAGATCGATGGTGCACAAATATTTCGCTGAGAAAATGTTGGCCACTTTTCCTAACTTGCACGACCCAAGTTATGCGTAGCCCGTTAACCCAACAAACGCCCGAGATATCGTCCCGACAAAGCAAGCCCTGTCGGAAACACCTGCAAAGCATGCACAGTCTCACTCGAGATATCTCTTCGATGGGTAACCACCGGAACCATGTTTCCATAGTTGGCGAGGGGTTATAGTCCCTTGGCGCACGACCAAGGCACTCGATGAAGGCAACGTGATGGCTGGATGGTGGGGTCAGACTTGCACGACTGAGCACAACTATATGTCAGCGTACGCAACCTAACCTTGTTCTCAACCTCACAATTGGTGCAACTTGTGCGGCACAACTGACTCGTACTAATAGACCGTCTGCGACTTACATTGTGACTTAAGACATTACGCACAGGCCGATATATGTATGTATTTCAATGACGCTTTCTCAAACATTCATCTACTGATTATAATATAACATCATGCATTTAATAAATAATTCATCATCATACAGTAAGCAAATAACAACCATTCACATAAAAATTCACAACATCAATCACCCATTCAAACACAAGGGATAACATGGAAACCCATCTAGGAAAAACCACCAAGGTGCTCTTCATCTGGCATGAGAAAAGGATATAGCACCTTGCAGTCTGCAGGATGCAGACTGGTCTTATGATATGTATTTATGACTCAGAATTCTGGTTCTCATGCTCTCTGGTTTGTTCTTCTATCCTACTCCTACTCCTAGCGGCCTGTGTACAGAATAGCCAGACCCGTGGCTCAACAACCTCCTATCGCTACAAGACTCTTCCTGAGTCTTCTCTTCTTCTAATCTCTACAAAATTACAGTAAAACGATGTCCTTCTCTATGGAATGCCAATGAAAAGAAAAACAATAACTATTAATCACCAACCCTTATACAGAACAGGTTCTCCCTATTTATAACTTATTTCAGACCACGCAGGGTCGACTACACACTGCTTAACAGTTACAGGTTGTGATCAGCTGTAAAAAATGGTTATAGGCTGTCAGGGTCTAACACAAGGCACTATCGGCCTGAATTACAAATATTCCCGTGTACGTGCATTGCCACAGGCTTACACCGACTTAAACGGCCATGATCTACACATGTCATCTTCCGGCCGTTATCACCTGTACGCCCATGCAGTCGCCTTTCCTTTGTCGTCCGCATATCCATTCTGCCTACGCTGGTCCTTTGCTTCCTTCACGACCTTCCTTTCTTTTTTTCACGTGAGCGGCACACCTTCTTTTCCTTGCACGTGAACTTCTTCCTTGTTCTCCTTTCCCAGGCCAACAGGCCCCCAACTCTCACATGTGGCTCGTCCCAAGCCACTAAGCAAAAAGGTATATCTTCGCAAAATTGGTCTTGTTGCAAAATTTTATTTCCTTGTACAATTTTAAGTTGTTGGCGCTGGCTTAGGCTGTGCAGGAGGACGAACCTTGTCCTGGAATTTCTTCACCATATGTTGAACCTTAGCAACTTCCTTTACAACTTCTTCTGCTTGTGCGACCAACTGCTCAACTCGGTCGAAATGGACATGTTCCAACGGTCCCGCCTCTATTGATTGTACTATGCCTTGAAGTTTTTGCTGCACAGGATGAATAAGGTCTATGAGTCTCTTAGATTCTGACTGATGTGTCTCTACCTCAGCTTCCCTAGCCTTTTCTCATTCACGAAGTGTCTACACTTCTTTCTACAGTCTCTTGATCTCTGCATTTTTGGTGACCTTCTGCTGGAGGGGCAGCTTCCTAGTTTTTTCCTTTGCAGCGCTGATTTTCTCATCTTCCTCTCGTGCACTCTGCTTTATTTTCTCATCTTTTTCATCTTCAAGTAGCACTCCCCAAATGGTAGCGACATCATCTACGGCCTTTGCGCAGAGTGCTTCTCCTTCTCTGATTTTCTCAGCAACTTCAGACACTGCTCTTCTTCTTTCCTCAAGCACCTCTGGGGTGTGGTTGGCATCTGTCTGGATTGTAGATCTTCCACTTGCTACCAAAGATCCTATGCGATATTTTCTAGCCTGGTTACTTTAGCCATGGAGTCCTCATATTCTTGTCCTACCTCTGGCGGGAATGCTGCAATGGCATTCCTGATAGAGTCCGGTAATGAGACGTAGTTTTGTTCACACACTAGTATTTCCTGTTCTCTTTTAGCAAGAAGGGTGATGCACCCCTGAAGTTCTTGCTCTTTCTCCTTCAATAGGGCCTTGCACAGCTTTTCCTTTCATTGCTATTTTGTTGCTTGATAAGCAACAACATTTTCCCTCAGCCAAATTTTGGACGTGGTCGCCTGCTGAATTTCATAGACTTCATTCAAGGATAGCTTGGAGAATTCTATCTGCGTACTATTGTCATCAAGACCTGCACTTGTCTCTGCTTCCGCCTCTAGTGCCCGCCTCTGAATCACCACTTTTATTGGCAGCACTAACTCTGGTGTAACTAGTGGAAGACTGGGATCAACACCATATGTCTCGGCCTTCACAGTGGATTTGACATCATGGACGACCTGTACCAACTTATTGAGATGGCCCTCGACTTGGGTAGCAATGTTTAATTGCTGCATCCTAAAACTAGTGAGGTTATCTTGTGCGACCTTAGCAACAATGTCAGTAAATTCCTACACATCATCTTCAGTCAGAGTGTTCGTGTTCGCTGCTCTATCAGCTTTATGCTTCTTGCGGGACGAGTGGTCGTCTTCTTGCCGTGTGTGCATCTGTGTCTGTGCATACTCTTGACTTGGCGGGCGCTCTGATGCATGATGGTCTGAGCCATCATTATCATCATCATCCTCATTTTTTTCTTGTGACTAATCATCTTGGTTGTCATCACCTTCATGCTCTTCACCCTAAACTTGGTGAAGCGTTGGTTCCTCTGCATCCTGCTCTTCGGGCAGCGGCTCTGCTAGTGGGCCTCTCCATTCCTCTGGCCAAAGGTTGATAATTGCATCCATGTCCTCGTTTGTCACCATGAAGTCCACATGGTGCACTTGTTTGCTTGGGTCCCTTGTTGGCTCTAGGATTATATTATGCGGTTAAGCTTGAAACTTGATAAATGTTGCGTACCTGTGCACCGTTGCAGCATGGATTCTGTGGGATTGGCGGTCAACATCACACATCGCATTTGCGTGTAAAAAGAACACAATGTTGTTATCCTTCTGTCGATTGCTTTCCACCTTATCTTCCCACAAATTCTAGTACTTTGCGCCAAGGCAAAGTAGTGGGGCATCCATCTGCACACAGTCCGGCGGGTTACCCCATATAGTGAACGAAATTAAGATCAGTAGCCAAGAATAGTGGAATTTGTAGGTGGCCTTGTGTTGGGCCTGCATTGCATCATCTATAAGTTCGTTCAGTAGGTACCGCGACCAATTGAATACTCCTCCTAGCTCACATAAATCTGCGAGTTCTACCACTGCTGCCGAACATTGATTGGGTCTCATATTGTGGAGCATCTTACAAGATAGGATCTTTGTGATGACGCGCACACTTCTATCCTGGATGGGCCCAATCAAGAAGCCCCGACCCACTCGCTGAAGCTTATACTACCACTTGATAGGGTTATTGTTTTTCCTGGCCAAGTATGGTGTAGGATCGTCGCCTTCATTTGGGAGGCCAGTGATCTTTGAAATTAACTTGACGTCGACCAGATATGGCCGATCCAACCACAGGAATCCTCTATGAAAGTAGACTAGTGACTGCTTCACATAAGTGTTGAATTGTATGCTATGGCCGAAGCGAGGCATAAACAACATGTTTGTCAGACCTGTGCGGGCAAGTCCCTCGACCCACTCCATTGGCCTGAGCACTTGGGTGTCACTTGTGGCAGACTGGTCTGCGACCAAGCAGTCTATTATCTACAATCCTTCTTGCTGTCTAGTGTCAAGGTCCTGAAACTTCAACCTAGCCAACTCAGGCAGGACATCTTTTAGCAAGGGGACGCCTTTAGAAATTCACAGTGCTACTAGAGTAGTCACCACCTTCTTTGGGAGAGCCCTCTCCTCTGCATCAGTTCTCCTTGGCCAAATGTAGTGTGGAAAATTCAGATCAACTTGCTTCGCTTCCGACCCTCTTCGTGGTAGTGATTCTTCTTCCATGACATCCTCTGCTTCTTCGCTAATAGGTGCCTTTCCTTGCTCGTCTACGGCGGCCGTAGCCTTGCGTTTTCTCCGCTGCGGTGGTGGTGGTCTGGATTCCTCTCTTGGTTGCTTCTCACTGGGATTCCTCGGCTCTCTGACAGGTGCTACAACTACTCGATGTGGTCCCGAAGAAATTGGCATTCTCTGAATTGGGTTAGGCACAACACATGAAACAAGGGTTGGAATGGTAGCATGAATAGCCCCACTGATAAGTTGTTTGCATGTTCTTTCCATGGGGTCAATCTCTGGTTGCTGCTGCAGTTGCTGTACCTCAGGCGACTGTATTTCTTCTTCCTCGTCAATGGGGCAACCGAAGATAACAGTTGTGTCTGATGCCTCACTCTCACTGGGGATGTTAATTACCATGGACGTCGGCTTACTTGAATAAGGATGGCAGGGTTTATCTCTCTAATCACATGGCTTTGGTTCTCTTAGGTCTCACTATGCATAAAGAATGCTTAATTAGGAGGCCGAGTATTTATACTACTCTTTGCATCCTGCAATCGTCATTTGACGGGATGCCGAGTTCTAATCGATATCCTGGGTTGCTTCCACCGCCACATTCTTCATTAGCTTCTGCAACTCGCTTTATGGGATGTACTTGTCAGCCCAGTTATGGCAGTTATGCCAAGGACAGATGATGGGACAAAAAAGAACACTGCCCTTTTCCTCGTACTGCATCGAATTAATGTCACTTAGCTATCATAGCTGCCATAATATTCGTCAGATATTCTTTGTTTAATGTCATCCAGCCTGTCATTTTCACTTTTTACAGCCTTTTACTGCTTTTTTCTTTGTCCCATGTGCTAATGGATTTTTGCTTTGTTCCCTTTTTCTGCGCAAGTGACATCTTTTTGCACATATTCCTTCTTCTACGCAGATTTCCTCTTGCGTGTAGTTTTCTTTGTCAGCACAGATCTCCTTGTTTGTGCATCCTTCTTCTATACCTGCCGCGTGCTTCCTTTTGCTTATTTGTGCTTGCGCGGTGGATTGATTCTTGTGTGTTTCATCGCTTGCGCTTATTTCTTGTGCTTCTATGTTGGTTTTGTCGCAGCCCTGTGATAGAATAGGTTACGTCCTTTGGCCTCTCATATTTTTTTTGGGTTCTAACCTGGGATGTTATGCGTGTCGTAGTGCGGATTCAGGTGACTGTTGTTCACCATACTCGCAACATAGGTACCATATAACTTCTGGAGTTTTAGTGCGCCTGCATCAGTGATGTGCACGATCCTATATGGCCCTAGCCAATGTGTCTTCAACTTTCCTGGGTGCTTGAAAAAATTGATGTCATACAGTAAGACAATTCCTCCTTCTTTGAATGGCTTAAACCTGATATGTCGATCATGCCATGCCTTTTGTCGCTGCTTACTTGGTTTAGCATCTGGTCGCAGGGGTATTTTCATCTCCCCTAAGTCTCCCACTATTCCCCTCATTTCTGAGAAGTTGGTAGGGAATAGGTCCTGATACTCATGCACTAGATCCGTGATCTTTGCAACTGCTTCTTCATCCCAATAATCTCCGATATTGGTGAACTTCGGGTTCTTTGGCGATTCGATATGTACTTTCTTGATTTTCAAGGGCTAGAGGAACTGATCACTTGAATTGCTACTTCCTTCTACTTCTCATGTGCCCTTTGATTCTGGTATGTTGATGTTAGTTAGATCATCATCTAGGTCTCCAGTTAGACTGTAGTGCTGAATGGTTGCATTGCATTGGTGAGAATTAACCTCATTGACAGGGATCTCAGCAAATATCTTCTTCTTTACCCCCTGAAGCACAACATTAATTGTAGGGTGCTCATCAGCAAATTCAAATGTATACACAAACTGCTTAGTGAGTCTTTCCCAATCTTGGGTTCCTTGTCGCAACTCCATAGAGGTATACCAGGTTCTAGGTGTCGTTTCCAATGTGTGTATGAAATGATGGACCCACTCCAACGACGGATATTATGCAAATATCGTGCAACAACGGTTAAGATGTTCACCTGGGTTCGTTTTTCTTGAATACTTGTGGTTTTTGAAAGTGGCCTCTTCTCCAAACCTGACTTCCATCAACCTTCTACACTATGGCCAGTCCGTTATAGACTTCTTATGTGCACAGCACCATCTAGCGGGCATAGCTTTTAGTGCATGATCGAGCGTGGACAAGCGTTGTGATTCTATTACAAGTTCTTCAAATCTATTTAAGAAAGTCGCAAGGTTGGATAAACCCTCATAGGTGGGTAGCTCCCTTGACTCATTCTCCAGTCATTGCATAGACCTTGTAACTCTTGCACACCTTCTCATAGAGACTTCATGTAATCTATTTTTCCAACCCTCTAAAGCCTCTCCTTAGTCAGATTTGTAGGAACTAGCGCTTTTCCAGCTCAAGTTTCCATTTGCTGTCAGATTGATATAATCTTCCTACATAGCTGTGACATTGTAGATATGGCCGAGATAGTCACCCTGTACCTCATTATAGACATGCTCAACATATCTCTATCCCTCTAATGGATCAATGGGTGATACTACCCTCATTTCCTCATCTTTGAATGAGAGAATCCTTTTCTTGAAATTTATGATGGTCTGATTGTCTATGGCCCAATCTATTCCCAGCAGAGCGGGGTATGGGTTCGTGTCATCAACAATGTTAATGACTTCAAAGTCTGCAAATGTGCGCAATCCTTCGACATCGATGAAGACATTGCTCAACCAGCCAATGGGTAGGACCTTCTCCTGATTAGAAAGTCACAACTGGATGGGAGACCAGTCCAAGCATGGCTTGCCTATACTTTCCCAAGTTTGTTGCGTCAAAGTATTGACATCTGAGCCCATATCCAAGATGATATAATCCATGTCGTAGTCACCTATCTGCGTAGTCATCCTCAACTCGCGACCAGTTTTAAATTTTTTCCGTACTTGGTAAACTTTCTTTTTAGGTCGCGGCTCTATAGGTATCTCTTCTATCATTGATTGTAGTTCCGCAATAGCATCTTTATCTTACATTAGCGTCAAACAACTTGAAAAAAAGGTTTTTAGCTTACTAACCTTTGGTGAAACCTTCTTCTGGAATATGCGTTGAAACTGTTCAGGCATTTCCTTGACTTCTGCGGATGTCGATGGTACTTCTGGGCCTATGAATTCTGATTGTACGTCCAAGAATACTTCCTTCTATTTTTGGATGTTCAGCGGCTCCTTTTTTTGCGATGTTGTCCTTACTTGTGGCTGCGGTTGTTCTTGCAGTTTATCCTAGTCTGCTCTGGTCGTCGCACTTCCTCGTGTTACGACATCGACGTTTAGGTCTTGTGGTTCAGCCGCAATCATCTGAACATTCACATTCGGATTTGGGTTCGGGTTCTGCATGGGGTTAGGTCCTAGAATGGTCCTTTCTTGCCACTTTGCGATCAACTGAGGACATTGTTCGACATTATGGTCATGCCCCTTACAATATGAACATGTCTTAGTACGCTCTAAACAATCTATGGCATAGTGACCTAGTTGTCCACAGTTATAGCACGTAACTTGACCTCTTCCTCTACCAAATCCTCCTCCTCCACCTCTTCCTATGAAATTTCCGCCACCCCTTCCCTGCGGGTGTGGTTGTTGTGGTGGGTATTAGTTTTGTTGGTAGTGTGGCTAATAGGGTTTTTGTTGCGCATACAGCTAGTGAGGCGTGTACTGCGGTTGGTACTGATTAGATGGGAACTACGCAGGCTGATATGATGCTTGCACCTGTTCAGCCTAAGCGAACCCTTCATTTTTCATTAAGTAGGTGTTGACAGTCTTTTCTTTCAAGAGCTGATATGCTCTACAATATTTCTCATCATGTCCTACTCATTTACAAAATTTACAGAAGAGTTTTGTAGGGGTACTTACAACCTTTTGAAAATATAAACACTTTTCGTCACGATGTCCTCTTGACTAGCATATGTGACACCATGGTAGCCCATGGCCATTTAATGGGTTGGGTGCATCTGATGCAACGTAGTTCATGAAGGTCGGACGGTTATCCTTAGTGTGTCTGTCCATCCTACATTTTGTGCACCACAAATATTCTTGTGCTTCTCTTCCCTTCTTGATGTCTTGAAGTTGTATCGTTAGATTGGCCAGCTACGATTGAATCTACATCATCCCTATGGCACCGTCGCCAATGGGTGAGGCCTCTAGATTCATTTCCAGTTCTAGTGCTTCTGTCTGCGATTCAATCTTCTGCTGCATTAACGGTCCTCGGATGTGTGGTAACATTGCAGCAATAAACCACTCTTTATGCTGTACATCAGACATTTGGAAGCTTACCTTGGCCATTAGTGTTTTAAACCATTGGTCAAAATCCCATACCGTTTCCGTCAGTGCTTGTTTGATTTCTTTGATCTCGGTAATACACCGTGACTCTAAGTTAGGTTTCCTGAAATCAAAGATTATTGTGACTCAGATCTCTTTAAGGGTCTTCTGTGGTGTTCCTATTGGTGCGACACAAAACTTCATGAACCAATCTAGCACGCGACCCCTCAAGGTCGTGATCATCTGCACCTTCTTTATATTTGCATTATGGACTAAATGCACCATCCAAAGAGCTTCATAGAGGAACCAATGTTGCTCTGGGTCTTCCGTTCCATTTCCATTGAATGTGGGTAATCGGACATCCGTTGCAGCCATTGAGTTGGGGTCGGGGTTTTCTAGGACAGGATTCAAAGGTGGTGTACCTTCTTGCACACTATTCATAGGCCTAGCACTATTCGTATTAGCATTCCTTTCTGGGGATGAAACTCTTGATCTTACCTCTGGTGATATTGCTGGTGTTATGTAGTTGCGTCCTGACCTCAACGTCTCCATAGAATCCTTAGAATCTTCTGGTCCTTCCAAAATCAGGCTATATTCCTCCTCTTCATCTCAAGACCCTTCATCTTCGTACGAACGAAGTTTGTGTTCTCTCTCCTCGAACAGACTAGGATTCTGTCGTCCCCTTTCGGTTTTCCTTCTCTTTCCTGATCTGAATATTCTTCCACTCCTTAGGATTCCAGCTTCTAGTTCAGGTTCTGTGCTTCCAGGGAAAATTTCAACTCACCCTTTCCCATCTTCTTAATAGGTCATCTGCAACATAGCCTCCTTCTTAGGCATGCAACTCAACTACTCAGCTTCAAAATACCCTTCTCATAGGCAATCGTTTTTATCCATGTACTGATACATAACAAGTATCTTCTTCAGGTTCCTTGGAAAAAATTTCTTTCAGATTCATTATATGAGGTTATAGTATCTACTGCAAACTACGTAATATATCCTTGCAATATACTATCAACCCAAAAATCAACATCTCTAGAAATGGTGTTACTTACACTGGTTACCTCACGAACCAACTGATCACTCCACTCGACGGTCTCTCTTCTCTGGAAGTTTGTCTACTTAGTTACCAATATTGACAACCACTCATGCAGTATAATGGGGAACTCAACAAAGAAGATCTTGTGAATATCAGAATATATATATTCATCTACCCAGTTTTTTGCACTCAACCGTGTCCCTACTCTCTCTTCTTGTGCGAATGCTAGTGTTTTAGAATCCAACAAATATTCTATCTCGTTCTTCGTCGAGTGCCACAACATCTCCCTCGTTTTGATCAATAAGGTCTCAGCAATGAAACCATTTGTTGGCCACTTTTCCTAACTCGCGCGACACAGGTTCTGCGCAACCCGTCAACCCAACAAACACCCGAGATATCGGCCCGATAGAGCAAGCCCCGTCGGCAATGCCTGCAAAGCAGGTGCAGTCTCACCCAAGATATCTCTTCGATGGGTAATCGTCGGAACCATTTTTCTGCAGTTGGCGAGGGGTTATAGTCCCTTGGCGCACGGCCAAGGCGCTTGACAAAGGCAATGGGATGGCTGGACGGTGGGGTCAGACTTGCACGACTGAGCACAACTATATGTCAGTGCGCGCAACCTAACCTTGTTCTCAACCTCACAATTGGCACAACTTGTGCATCGCATCTGACTCGTACTAAGAGACTGTCTGCGACTTACGTTGTGACTTAAGACATTACGCGTAGGCCGAGATATGTATGTATTTCAATGACGCTTTCTCAAACATTCATCTACTGATTACAATATAACATCATGCATTTAATCAATAATTCATCATCATACAGTAAGCAAATAACAACCATTCACATAAACATTCACATCATCAATCAACCATTCAAACACAAGGGATAACATGGAAACACATCTGGGAAAAACCACCAAGGTGCTCTTCATCTGGGAAAAACCCATTGATGATTTATTTGTCAATTTTAATCTCTGTGATTCCTCCAAAAACATAAATTTATGAGAAGAAACTCCTTATGACATAAAAAAGTGCAAAAGATAAATGGACATAGAGTTGTTCCAAGATGCCATATGTCAAATCTAGTCTTTGAATGGACTGAACAATCATGAGTGAGTAGAAAATAAGCAAAAAGACAAATGATTTTAAGAGAAGAATGTCTCAAGGCGTAGTTAGCGCTTATACATCGAACTGTATATACACCACCCCTCATTGGTGAGTATATGTTGTGCCCAACCATTGACTAAGTACACTACTCTCATTATTGAATATATAGTTTTCTATATGCCATTCAATTTTTGTTTTCCCAAAGTAGTTGTTAAAAATTTCCTCAGTCATTTTCCACAACGTTGCATGTTGGCCATCCAATATTGAATATGATCACTAACCAATTACAATGATCTTCATCGAAGGTCATTTTTAATTAAATGTGTAGGTAATCCGACTAGATAGAATAGCAAAAAAGCTTATAAATTGATGATAATGGTTATTATCACATAAATAGGATGGAATACTTGCTTTTGAAATATATGTGATTTGTGACTTGAAATGAAGCTCCTTCACCTAAAGTTTGTTTCTACAATATTCCATATTAACCTATATTTGTTTATGAAATGATCTGACTTCCCCTCGATGAATTCTATCTGTCTCTGCCTACAGTTTTGATGAATTTGACTAGCTATCTAAAATCAATGGCGATTTCACATTTTATAGCTACGTTTCCCACAATCCCCATATCGATTGGCCCCTTAAGTTGTGTAGAATCCAATTCCTTTTCAGTACCCATGAGAAAACCAATCTTCACAAAAATTTCAACAACCACAGTATTTTCTGTTCAGAGAATCGTTTGCCTACAATCTGTTGAAGATCTTCAGCCGAAACTCCAGAAGGTTGTAAAACTATTTGAGGAAGTGCTTGAAACTTGTTCAAAATTTGATCAAGTCTTGCAGCATGAGAAAAATTTGAAGCCCGTGTCTAAATAATTTAAAAGCAAGGAGAACAAAGTTGAAGGGTGTGTGTCCCAAGTGTGAGTGAGAGCATTCATGGATGACAAGAAGGTGTACTATGAAACAGATTCTGATTCTATTGTGACAAGAGGTGTTGTCATTCTTATTAATGGTTTATTTTGTGGTTACTCAAAGGCAACATGTGCTTTTTCCTCTTATGTATTCCTTTCTTTCTCGGTTTGTATACTTATTCGACATAATTGCTTGAAGCAGGAGCAGAGAGACCCATATTGAGCTTGAAAATTTTGATGAAAGAATACTATCAAAGCCAAAAATGAGCAGCTCAAGTCAAATATTAGGTTCTTTATCTTTTAGAATTTCTAGTAGTATTGTGTTGGAAAAGGTTAGGTGTTTTGCATAAATGCTTTTTCACCTATTATATTTTTGAAAATTTTCCTATGAATGTGCTTAAGTTATGAATGCGTTTAAGTTGTGTCAAAGAATTGAAAGCTTTAACATAAGCTTTAATGAATCTTCATCTCAACTATTGTTCATTTGAATTATACATTTGTAATGGTATAATAAATCTATTTTCTTGATTTGAATTTTCAATTCCATTTCTTTCTTTCTGCTTCCAAATTGAATGCGCCTTCCTCACACTCACACACAAATAAGGCATGAACAAATCCTGTCATCCATATGGGATGCAAGATTCTATATAATTCAATGTTAATGTCTCTCTTAAAAAAACATGGATACCCCATGGTCTAATGCAGTTTGATTGACAATGCCACTAATTTAAAAACTAGTACCACCACCAACTTCCACCAACTTTGAAAATGAGGGTAGTATTTACACTAAGAATGACTAGATAAGAGATACAATTATACTCTCCCAAACCTATAATATCAGCAATGACATGAAAGTAGTCTCATTATCCTTGCAAAGTAACAATTTAAGTCCCTATTTCTTCATTTCTTCAAACAATCTGTAATTGACTCTTTTCCAGAGTAACAAATTCTGAAGTGTTAAGTATTCAATCTTGCATGTTGTTTTATTTATTTCTTAGTTACTTCAAATAGTTGATAATTGACTCATATCAAGGGCATAAAAATCATGCCGAGTATTCAATCTAGTTGTTGTTTTATCTATCTATTAGTAATTGACTACTTCAAATAGTTGATAATTGACTCATATTAAGGGCAAAAAACTCATGCCAAGTAATCAATCTAGTTGTTGTTTTATCTATCTATTAGTAATTGACTACTTAATATAGTTGATAATTGACTCATATATCAAGGGTAGAAAACTCATTGAATACTTCAAATAATTGATAATTGATTCATATCAAGTACTCAATCTTGCTATTGTTTTATCTATTTCTTAATAATTGACTCGTATCAAGGGCATAAAACTCATGCCAAGTATTCAATTTGGTTGTTGTTTTATCGGGTAGAAAACTCATTGACTACTTAATATATAATTGATAATTGACTCATATCAAGTATTCAATCTTTTGTTGTTTTATCTATTTCTTAATAATTAACTCGTATCAAGGGAAGAAAACTCATGCCAAGCACTCAATCCAGTTGTTGTCTGTCTATTTCTTAATAATTGATTCATATCAAGAGTAAAAAAATTGTGCCAAGTACACAATCTAGCCTGTTGTTTGATCTATTTCTTAATTTCTTCAAACATTCCATAGTTCACTGATGGCTTTTTCAAACTATATAAAAATATAACGACGAAGACCTTTTCCTCGTTTGACATTAGTTTGACATTAGTTTTATAGGGTATCAAAAAACCATGTCACTCTAAACCGTGTCACAATAAGTGCAGCTATTTGACGGCCATTTATAATTTTCTATAGACCAATCTTTCACATCTTCAAGCTTTCAAACCTAAAGCCAGGGAATATGCAGCTCCACTACTAAATCTTGTTTAACTGATGTTCTCACTCCTTTTTATGGAAAGTCCAATTTTTTATTTATGTTTGAAAAACCACTTTGTTTTGGTTCTCCTTTTTTTTCACATCTATGAGAATAAACATAGACATGCCCATAAGTATTGCAAAAACTATAATATTTTTTGTCGAACATAATTATGGTGTAATGATCCCCATAAATATTTTGCTTGTAAATATATCATATTTTGAATATAAAACAAATTGACCTGATCTTGTTGGGTTATGGTCAATATCTGAAGCCTTGGACCTTTGTCCTTTATGATATGATTTCTGAATTACAGTGAATACCACCATTTGTATTTTGCCTATTTTTCCTACTACTTGGGCTAAGTATCTACTTTTGCTTTCGCTTCAGAATCTAGTCATAATGTATCAAGGAATTTTAGTCACAAGGACGATGCACAATAATAACCAATTATCTTATTCTTAACGTGCTACGTTGTGATGGACCAATGTTAAGATTCATATTGATTTTATACATCCTTTTTCTTAGATTTTAGCATTTCCTTTCTACTCCTAGTTACTTTTTAATTACAAATCAATGTGGCAGCCTATGGAGTAAGCTAAACTAATCTCGTTATCATAATTAGTTGTGTTGTGGTTGGTTATTCTGATATATTGATCTACATGAATTATATGTAGTTAGACAATATGTATGCTATTTTCAGACATTCAATACCAATATTTAACCTTATCCTACGCCTTTTTGGTTCTCTAGTTTGGGAATTATAACGTCCATGGAAGATCATAATGTTTTGTCCAACAACCATTTGTAGATCTTGTTAATTGAAACTTGTTGATCCGAAAACAAGATCTTTGCTACTCTATGATGTTAACATGAATTGCATAAAGAGCATGAATGAAGCTCACAAATCCATAAGAAGAGAACCAAACAACATAGACAATATGCACATAAAGACAACAAGTTGATAACGGAGTTCGTCCAGGATGGACTACGTCTCCGGGCCTGCTTCTCAATAGGAGGGCCGATCTATAATCTCAGCATAAGGCAAAATACATGACAATGATACAATGATACCTTGGAGACAATGGTCAGGAAGAGAACCGTTGCCCAAAACACAACAAGACTGCTTCTAGCAACTCCGAAGCCTAAAGACGGTGTAAAATGAGTATAAACTCGTACCTTCTTCCTGCAGAGCTATGCAATCTCCCTTCTCTCCTTTAGCTACAAAGTCTCCACTCCAAAGCATGAGTGGAAAATGGCAACTAGGTGGGTTTATATAGGCTTGGCTTGCCCCACTCCACATTCTCCTCATGATTCTTTAGTTACAACAAATTTTTCCCAAGAAGGCATATGGTTCCAACTCCCCACACTTGGTTAGGCTCTTCTTAAATTATGTAGTTGACATAGTTACAACTTTTCCAACCACATTTTATATTTTTAGAATATTACAATAAAATTCTTTTCCCCCAAAACCACATGGTTCATTGAACCCACAATAGGGTTTCTTTTAAAAGCAAATTTGTTATAACATAACTTGTTTTTATACCCCCTTATAACCCATTTTATATAGTTTATAATTCGACATGTGCTGAAATAGAGCGCAGGCTCCCGTGCTGGTTGGAGTTCCCGGTCACTCTGGAGGAAGAACTAAGGTCGGGGCTAAGGCCCGGCTCCTTTGGGGCTCGAAATGCCACTTTAAATAATATTATTTCCATACATTACACAAAGAACACTACCAACGTAGTTGGTAAAGGCGCGGAGATAGGGTATGGGAGGTCAGGAGTTCGAAACCGGCGGAGCAACAACATTTTGGTGAAATTCAATCAATATTGGCCAATCCGGTGCTGCCACGTGGCAGTTCCGGATTGGTCCACCTCAACGCCTAGTCAGCTGCCAACTCATCTGCCGTACTGCCAACTAAGTTGCGCAGTCACCTCCGTACTGACATGTGTCACATTTGGATTGGTCCGTACTGCTGACTGGATTTCCACCTCATTGTCCGTACATGACACATGTCGCATCTTGATTGGTTCGTATTGCTGACTGGATTTCCACCTCATCGTCCGTACATGACACGCGTCGCATCCTGATTGGACCGTACTACCACACATCCTGATTGGACCGTACTACCACATGTATGTCCGTACAACTTCCATGTCATCCGTCCATACTGTATGGATGCCACATGTTACCCTGCCAGTGGTGCCACGTGGCACCCCCATTTTTCCAAATTTGCCTGTTTCATCAATACAAGAGAACGCGATAACTTTCTCATACAGAGTCCGTTTGAGGTGAAACGAACGCCATTCGAATCATCTCGACGAGCCCTTTGATTTGATGCCAGTTTTTCTGAGATTGGAGGACTTCAAAAATTTTGCCTTCTTGGATCCTCCTGGATCATTCCTCCCCACTAAGAAGCTTTTGGCCTCCAAAATCCTTTACTAATCAACAGATAGGTGAGGGAATTGGTCCCTCACTTTATCCTTCTCGATCCACTTGGCTTTGCTTGGATGAGTGCCTCTGATTCCCACTCGAAGATAATCAACATCACCTCTACGAGAAGTCCATGTCTTTCTGTCCAGGATGACATCTTCCTGTATCTCATCCATGTACTCAGAAGCAAATTCATCAACTGATGGAAATGAGACATTCTCCCTTTCATCCATGATCATGGGAGGATCATAGAGTTTCAAGTTCTCCATGTTCACCACTGAGTAGATCTGCATGTATGGTGGTAGCTCTAAGCGAAAGGCATTCGTCCCAATCTTCTCCAAGATAGTGAAGGGACCATATCTTATGGGCTTGAGCTTCTTGCCTTCTCCGTTCATCCTCTCCTTGCTGATGTGAAGCCACACTTGATCTCCCACTTGAAACTGATGATCAACTCGATGCTTGTCATGGTGAGCCTTTTACTGGGCTTGACTCTTCTCCAACTGCTCTTGCACTGCTTGATGTACCTGTTGAACTCTCTGAATGAACCTGCAGGATTTTTCTTCATCCTTGGAAGTGCTTGAACCAACCTCTCCCCCATAAGTCAAGTCCAATGGAGTCTTTGGAAAGTACCCAAAGCATGTCTCAAATGGCAAGCTTTGAGTGGAAGAATGCATAGCCCTGTTGTAGGCATGCTGCACATACTGGATCTGTTCATCCCATAACTTAGGATGCTTGTTGCAATAGCCTCGAAGTAAATGGAAAACTGTCATGTTGACTACCTCTGTCTATCCGTCGGTCTGTGGATGGAAAGTGGTGCTCCTCTTCATCTTGGTGTCCATCATACACCATAATTTTGTCCAAAACTCTCCAAGGAATCGGGAGTCCCGATCCGAGATAATGGATGTAGGAAGTCCAAAGTGAACCCATACATATTGAAAGAAGAGAGAAGCAGCCTGCTCTGCAGTGACCTGCTTTTTACATGGCATAAGAATACACATCTTGCTAAACCTATCCATGACCACATACAAGTAGTCATGACCCCTCCTAGACATAGACAAACCCCCCACAAAATCCATGGAAATGCTTTCCCAAGGATGGGAAGGAACATGAAGTGGTGAGTACAGCCCCACTTTTCTATTAGTGGGCTTACAAGTAGAGCACATCACACACCCCTTTACGTATTTTGTTACAATGTCTTTCATGCGAGGCCAATACACGAGTCTTTGCAAATGAGCCAAAGTCTTACCTACCCCGAAATGCCCTGATACAAGAGAAGTATGAGCTTCTCGTATTACATGGACTCTTTCACTGATAGGAACACATAGCTTGCCCAAATGATAGAGCAACTTTCCTTGCAAATAGTAGTCTTCCACCTGTGTGCCATTGGTTAGCTTCTCATAAATATCCTTGAAATCACCATCAGTAGCATACTGCTCAATATAACTTTCATGGGATAAAGAAGCATTTTTCAAAACAATAGATGCAATAATAGGAGGTCTAGAAAGCATATCTGCCACTTTGTTACTAGTACCCTTCTTGTACTTGATCACTAGATGGAATTGTTGAAGAAATCCCATCCACCTGAAATGATGAGCTTGTTGGAGCTTAGTCTGGGACTGGAGATACTACAAGGGCTGATGATCGGTATGGATGATCGTCTCCTTACCCATCGAGTAGTGCTTCCACTTCTTGACACTCTGAACCAAAGCATACAACTCTTTGTCATAGGTGGGGTAGTTGATCACTGCTTGAGTAAAAGTCTCTGAATGGTAGCAAATAGGCTTGCAGTGCTGCATCAATACTGCCCCCATGGCATATCCACTGGCATCTGTCTCTATCTCAAATGGTTGTTGCAAATCAGGCAAGGCTAGGACTGGGGCGGTGCTGATCTTTCCCTTCAATGTGTCGAAGGCTTTCTACTGCTTACCTCCCCATTGGAAGGATTTCTTCACACTTGTTAAGGCATGCAAAGGAGATGCTATGTATGAGAAGTTCTGAATGAACCTCCTCCAATATTGAACAGCTCCTAAAAATCTTCTCACTTCAGTAGCGTTAGTAGGCTTAGGCCAATTGACAATTACATCAACTTTTGAGGGATCAATGTTTAAATTTCCAACTCCTACAATATGACCCAAGTAAACTAATGAAGTTTTTCCAAATTCACACTTTGAAAATTTTACATACATCCTCCATGTGCCATCTTTCTTCATCACCAACACAATCGGCGAACCACATGGAGAGGAGCTGGGTCTGATCACTCCTTGGTCCAACAAGTCTTGAACCTGCTTCTTAATCTCTGCCATTTCAACTGCGGACAACCTGTACATGCCCACATTAGGAAGAGGGGCATCCTGCTAGAGATGGATCTCATGTTGAATCTCCCTTTTGGGAGGCAAACCTATAGGTTCCTGAAATATTTCATCATAGTTAGCCACAATATCAATCATAGCCTTTTTATGAGAAGGATCACAACCTTTGAAAGCATCGGATGCCTTAGCATCTTTTGCTCTCACAACCATGAGCATGTATATGTTATTAGTGTTGATGAGTCTCTTCATCTGTCCTGCACTAACAAGAGCGGTGTTAGCCTTCATACTGTGAGCTCTCACGATGTACTCCACCCCATTTTTGGTGAGATGGTACTTGTTCTCATGACGGATG
>LPNX010056984.1:56496-193253 GCA_001517045.1 Pseudotsuga menziesii | reverse complement strand
TTCCTTCTTGGTAGTAGCTGTCTTCTTGCTCTTGTCTTTCTTTTTGGACTTGTGGTTGTTGTTGGGCTTGAAAGGCTTCTTCGGATGGTCTTCTTGCAAATTCTTCCCCCTGCTCTCAAGATGAGCATCCTGAACACTTGCTTCATCCACACTAGTAGGATTCAACAACAGCAAAGTATGACGTAGATAATGATGAAGAGCACCAATGTACTTCAAAAGAGTGTCAAGAGAATCTAAAGAAATATTCAACTCTAGAGCTTTCTTTGTAAATTCTTCAGTAAAATTATGAACACTCTGACCCTTGCCTTGTCTAAATTTGCCAATCCATCATAGCCTTTTGAACATAACCCAACGGATAAAATTGCTTACGTAAAGCAAAAATGAAAGCAGACCACGATGAGAGAAGATTACCCATTTGTTTGCTACCTTGCGGAAGCTTGCTTTCCCACCATACAAGTGTGGTGTCTGTCAGCCGAAGTGAAGCCAACTGAATCTTCACATCTTCTTCTTTGATCTGCTGGACTCAACAATAGACCTCAATTTTCCTTATCCAATTGTTTAACTTCTCTGCATTCGCTTCCCCATTGAACATGGGTAAATCAAACTTCACATCGAGCTTCAATAAGGGCTTCTTTTGAGGCTCTTTGTGAGGAACCTTGGAATGCTGAGAATGAGATGAGGAAGAAGCACTTGAACTTGTGCTTGAAGCTGAAGGTGAAGAGGGAGGCTCAGGAGGCTCTTCGCCACCTCCTCCTTGGTTAACTAAAGCGTTGCCTTCGTCCTTCACTTCTTTGTCTTCCTTCTTTACTTCACTGCCTTTTCTTTCTTTTGCCATGTGTTCTTCATAGTCTGCAAACAACTTGTCTACCTTGTCGGCCATCATGTAGAAGACCTTGTGAAAGTTTGCCTCCATCTTGATGCGAGCATCATTAGCATCCATCTTCCTCCTTCGGTGTGCATGTCCGATCTCAGAATTGTAAGGCTCTAATCTACCCTCACCAACTTGCAGTTTAGCCCTCGTGAGCATCCACACTCACAATCCAACGTCAAATAAACCTGCTCTGATACCACATGATCCGAAAACAAGATCTTTGCTACTCTATGACGTTAACATGAATTGCATAAAGAGCATGAATGAAGCTCACAAATCCATAAGAAAAGAACCAAACAGCATAGACAATACGCACATAAAGACAACAAGTTGATAACGGAGTTCGTCCAAGATGGACTATGTCTTCGGGCCTGCTTCTCAATAGGAGGGCTGATCTATAATCTCAGCATAAGGCAAAATACATGGCAATGATACAATGATACCTTGGCGACAATGGTCAGGAAGAGAATCGCTGCCCAAAACACAACAAGACTGCTTCCAACAACTCTGAAGCCTGAAGACGGTGTAAAACGAGTATAAACACTCGTACCTTCCTCCTGCAAAGCTACGCAATCTCCCTTCTCTCCTTTAGCTACAAAGTCTCCACTCCAAGGATGAGTGGCAAATGGCAACTAAGTGGGTTTATATAGGCTTGGCTTGCCCCACCCCACATTTTCCTCATGATTCTTTAGTTACAACAAATTTTGCTCAAGAAGGCATATGGTTCCAACTCCCCGCACTTGGTTAGGCTCTTCTTAAATTATGTAGTAGACATAGTTACAACTATGCCAACCACATTTTATATTTTTAGAATATTACAATAAAATTCTTTTCCCCCAAAACCACATGGTTCATTGAACCCACAATATGGTTTCTTTTTAAAACAAATTTGTTATAACGTAACTTGTTTTTAGACCCACTTAGAACCCATTTTATATAGTTTAGAATTCGACATGTACTAAAATAGAGCGCGGGCTCCCGTTCTGTTCGGATCTCCCGGTCACCCTGGAGGAAGAACCAAGGTCGGGGCTAAGCCCCGGCTCCTTTGGGGCTCGAAATGCCACTTTAAATAATATTATTTCCATACATTACACAAGGAACACTACCAGCGCAGTTGGTAAAGGCATGGAGACAGGGTATGGGAGGTCAGGAGTTCAAAACTGGCGAAGCAGCAACATTTTGGTGAACTTCAATCAATATTGGCCAATCCGGTGCTGCCACGTGGCAGTTCCGGATTGGTCCACCTCAACGCCCAGTCAGCTGCCAACTCATCTGTCGTACTACCAACTAAGTTGCACAGTCACCTCCATACTGACATGTGTCACATTTGGATTGGTCCGTAATGCTGACTGGATTGCCACCTCATTGTTCGTACATGACACGTGTCGCATCCTGATTGGTTCGTACCGCTGACTGGATTGCCACCTCATTGTCCGTACATGACACATGTCGCATCCTGATTGGACCGTACTGCCATATGTCTATCCGTACAACTGCCATGTCATCCATCCGTATTGTACAGATGCCATGTGTCACCCTGCCAGTGGTGCCACGTGGCACCCCCATTTTGCCAAATTTGCATGTTTCATCAATACAACAGAATGCAATAACTTTCTCATACAGAGTCCGTTTGAGGTGAAACGAATGCCGTTGGAATCGTCTCGATGAGCCCTTTGATCTGATGCCAGTTTTGCTGAGATTGGAGGACTTCAAAATTTTTGCCTTCTTAGATCCTCCTTGATCACTTGTATTGTATGCATTTGGTTTATGTAGGATGTGGGAGTCAAAAGAGCAGTTGAAGCGTGTCGTCCTCCTCGGAAGTTTTATTATCATTATAAATTGTAACAACAAAACTACCAACCAAGACTATTGTTGGCAGTATTTTAAGCTAAGTAGTTGGAGGGGGTTAGATCAGTGAAAGACACAACACTATTTTGAGCTAAGTAGTTGGAGGGGGTTAGATCAGTGAAAGAAAGAGGAGGATTTCAAAAATTTCCATGCCATTTGACCTCGAAGGGTGTTGATGGAGTTCCTACAGGTTATAAGGGGTTTTCTCATTGCTTTAAAGTGAAAAATTACTGAAAATCCAAAATTTTAACCTTGAAAATATCACTGAATAAGAAAATTCTGCTCGAGGTTATTTGGTGACAGGAATGAAGGGCCTAGATGCACAACGCAGAAAATCGAAGGCCGCAGATTGATTTCACCAAGAAAATAAGCACGATTTTGAAGAAATTTTACAGATCGACAGTGCACAAATATTTCGCTAAGAAAACATGTGTGGAGAAAGGAATTATGGATGATTGCGAAATCTGGTATATCCCTCAGTTTTCAATGGCTGAGATTTGATGGGATTCTAGATCAACGACGGGATTGGATTTCACAATCCAAACATGCACAAACATATCAAATCTTCGGCTTAACGAAATCCTTTATGAGCTGCATATTTCAATGGTTGAGATCTAATGATGCTGGAGATCTACGGTTGATATGAATTTCGCAGCGACAATAAGCATGGGGTAAGTAAATTCTTCTATCGGCAAAATCCTGTAGGACCTGCATATTCCAACGGTCATGATCTTGAGTAGAATAGATCCACGGTGGATATGCATTTCGCAATCACAACATGCACGGAAGAAAAAACATTTCGAGGCTGCGAAATATTGTAGGCCCCACACATTGGAACGGTGGAGATCTTGGCGGAGTTTTGATATACGGTAGAAATTGATTTCGCAATAGGAACAAGCAAGAAATTAATCAAGATGGTGGATTGCGAAAATAGGTAAAAGCTGCATCTTTGGACAGTTAAGATCTATCATAGATCAAGATCTACGACTGAGGATAATTTTGCAGTTTTAAGATGCGAGGAGAAATAGAAGGGTGGAGGCTGCGAAATGAAGTTAAAGGGTGGATAGAATCAATGGTGCATATTTCATCTGGGAAAGATCCAGGGTTCAAAAACATTTCGCAAGGGAGACATGCTCACTCTGAGTATGGAAATAAATTTGTGAAATTGGTTAAAGTAAAAGAAGATCAATGGCTTAGAAAAGCCCGTATCCGTATCCATGGTTACATTATAATCTCAGATCATGAGCTGCAAGGATGATAAGTGGGTAATGTTGTATTGGAGGGAGACGAGAGATTAAGTTGGTGAAAGGATTGACGATGCCGAATCAATCAGGCAGGATGGAAGGTTGAGAATTGTTTCTATTACAAAAGATGCAATATGGATAAGAATATAAAAAATTATAAAAAATACTGTGCACATGAAATCAAGGTATTATTTTATTCTTCTGCATCAGAAAATGAAAGCTAAAAACAGTGCGAAAGTAGCCAACTCATACGACGTCCTTTGGCCACTTGTCAAAACTCCAGGTAGGCTTTTTCTCCCTTCTGAAACTATATAAAATGGCCCAAGTGGAAAGTGTAGAAGCTCAAAACCTAGAATATCAAAAGGTGGAAGAATTGTTTGAAGATAGAGATGTCGAGGTTTTGATACAGTTATGTTAAATGGACCGATTGATACTGTTAAGCAGAAGTTAAAATTGCTTAAAGACCAAGGAACTGACATTCACAGTATTTACCAGTCTTATTTTTACTTTTTCACTACTGACCAAACCCTGAACTACCCATAATTTGTTGATTGGTGTGTCAAAATATTGTGTCCTGTCAATTCTCTGGTCGTTAGAAAAAACTGTTAGTCCTTGATGAATTGACCTTGAAATCTAAGGATTACAATGAAGAATCTATTGTTCAAACCTTTAGAGAGTCTGTAGTAGAGAAGAAGCAAGAATTTTTCAAGAAGTGTTTCAAACCAGATGTCGAGCTATTAGACCAACCATTTCTAGTTGATGCCTCCCTTTTTAATGAAGAAACCCAATGCATTGTAACCCCGTTGAGTCAATTTTTAGGTTTAGACACGGAAAAGTACATTACTGAGCCCCTCATGAGTTTACTTTTTGTCTTGAGTACTTGTCCAGTCGAGTCTGATGAGTCCAGTCAGTCGATACAAGTTTCATGCCTTAAATTTGATGAATTATCAGCTGAGAACATTCATTCCCAGTTAATGGATTTCCACAAGACTAAGACTTTCAAATTTCAGTCTTACTTATTGAAAATGTTTCTCTCCTTCAATGAGGAAAATATGGAGCTACCAAATATGGTACTGACTGAAGAAATGAATAGAGATCACACCAAGTTTATGAACTTCCTCATGTCAGAAGTGTGTAATGCTATTTTTCAAAAGAAGTTGCCCAGGGTACTGCCAGCCATGAGAAATATATTGCAGCTTTCTACAGAGAAAAAGATAGGTGATTTTTTCATGTTTGAGCATGGAACAATGATCAGATTGTAAGGTTTCGTTCATCCACCTTATATGTTTCCAGATTTCTTGACTCCAAGAGTGTTTTCCATGGAATTTATCAGACAAAAGTTAATAGTGGAGACTAAAAACTTCTTAAATTTTAAGAAGTCTACTGAAATTAAGTATCCATGGGCTGTAGGCCCATTTACCATAAAAAATAAAGTTGCCTTGCCAATGATTGAGAGTTTATAAAAGAGATGGTATTTTTTAGAACATGTTGTTAACTATGATCCTCATCATGTTTTTTCAAATAGAAGAAAAGCTCTAAAAGGGAATCCTTTTGAACATGAAGAGATTGTTGGATTAGCAGATGCTGCAAATTGGTATGGATATCCAAAGGAGACTCTAAAGGATACCGATATGCAGGAGGATTCAAATTCTTCTGTAAGAGAGATTTATTCATTGATGGCTGACATTGCCAAGTTAATTTTAGCAGCTAAGAACATCACACCTTTTTCCAGTCATTCAGAAAGAGCCAACAAGCGAGATTTTTCAGTTGCAATGGATACTGAAGAGGAGGAAACTGCCAGACCTCCTCAGAAGTAGAATATTGAAGCAGAAGGACAACTTGTTCCAGTTGATGCCTCCCTTTTTAATGAAGAAACCCAATGCGTTGTAACCTTCTTGAGTCGACTTTTAGGTTTAGACGTGGACAAGTACATTACTGAGCCCCTCATGAGTTTACTTTTTGTCTTGATTACTTGTCTAGTCGAGTTTGATGAGTCCAGTCAGTCGGTACACGTTTCATGCCTTAAATTTGATGAATTCTTAGCTGAGAACATTCATTCTTAGTTAATGTATTTCCACAAGACGAAGACTTTCAAATTTTAGTCTTACTTAATGAAAATGTTTCTCTCCTTCAATGAGGAAAATCTGGAGCCACCAAAGATGGTACTGATTGAAGAAACAAATAGTGATCACACCAGGTTTATGAACTTCCTCATGTCAGAAGTGTATAATGCTATTTTTCAAAAGAAGCTGCCCAGGGTACTGCTAGACATGAGAAATATATTGCAGCTTTCTACAAAGAAAAGGATAGGTGATTGGTTCCTGTTTGAGCATGGAACAATGATTAGGTTGTAAGGTTTCGTTCATCCACCTTATATGTTTCCAGCTTTCTTGACTCCAAGAGTGTTTTCCATGGAATTTATCAGACAAAATTTAATAGTGGAGACTGAAAACTTCTTAAATTTTAAGAAGTCTACTGAAATTAAGTATCCATGGGCTGTAGGCCCATTTACCATAAAAATAAAGTTTCCTTTCCAATGATTGAGAGTTTACTAAAATAGATGGGATTCTTTACAGAACCTGCTGTTAACTATTATACTCATCATGTTATTTCAAATAGAAGAAAAGCTCTAAAAAGGAATCCTTTTGAACATGAAGAGATTGTTGGAATAGAAGATGCTGCAAATTGGTATGAATATCCTAAGGATACTCCAAAGGATACTGATATGCAGGAGGATTCAAATTCTTCTGCAAGAGAGATTTCTTCATTCTTTCCTGACATTTCCAAAGTTAATTTCAGCAGCTAAGAACATTACACCTTTGTCCAGTCATTCAGAAAGAGACAACAAGCGATATTTTTCAGATGCAATGGATACTGAAGAGGAGGACACTGGTAGAACTCCTAAGAAGCAGAATATTGAAGAAGAAGGACAACTTGTCCAAACTACAGATGAAGACAAAGGAAAGAAAAAGATGAAAGTAACAGGGCCTGCTTTTGAGGTGAAGGAGTATGAATTTGCATATACACCAGCCGACTCCACATCTTAGTTCAAAAGCAAGATAGAATTGTTAGAGAAATACAAAGAAACCAAATACATAACTTCAAAGGAAACTTTGAAGTTGTATTCAAAAGTGAGGAAGATTTCTAATCAAGATGTATTTCTTGTTTCTATTAGGGACTATTCCCAAAATAATTTGAACTTGGCCTTGGAAACCAAGAACAAAGTTGCAAAAATGAAAATGGACTTGGAAAATATCCCTATCCCGGATATGATACATTTACACAAGAAAACAGGGGATATTTTGTTTATTGGTCTGTTGAAGGCCACTTTGAGATTATCAAAGTTGCAAACTACTAAAAGCAAAATTGAAAATCAGTTGAGACAAAAAAAGGTGGAGAACAAGGCCCACCAGCCACAAATAAAGAAGTTACAAACATATCTACTAGCTGCTGAGAGACAAGCTGACAAGGGAGCAGGAATACAAAAGTTGTTAAATGAAAAGGAGAATGCTATCCAATTGCTGAAAAAGAAACTAAAAATACTTGCTACACAACTGATATAGGGACCTGAATTAGCTGAAATAGAGAAGGAAAAGGAAAGCATGAATAATGAGCTCATTGATTGCAAAGCTAAATTATTGAAATTTGTTGATAAAGAGAAACAGTGGCAGAAAGGCATGGCCCTGGTAGTAGAGAGTGAGAATACCATGAAATAAAAGTTTGATGAAATGGAAAGAAAGTTACATGAGAAGGAGAAAGAATTATAATTGATAAGTATTCCTCCTACAGCTGAAGCTAGTGAGCAGAACATCGTCTAGGCTATATCACAAGTTAGCCTAAAGTATTTCCAGTTAACTGGATTGAAAAATCAAAATAAAAACCTAGAAAGTCTGGCATTGCAAAGAGAACAAGAAAGGAAAACTTGGGAAGCCAAATCTCAAGCTTGGGAGGCTAAATGTCAGGAATTGCAAACTAAAAATGATAAATTAATGAAGCAAGTAATAGGTCAAGCATTAGTACAATGCACAAAACATATTATTTGGGATGCTATTATTGCAGAAGCAGACAAGTTCAGGCCATACCTTGATTATATATTGGTTAAAGAAGTGGCAATACATTCATCCAGGAATATTTTGGAAGTAGAAAGGGAAAAATTGAATAAGAAGCCAGTTGACTATGCCAATAATGCCATCAACTTTCTGAATGGTGTTTCAGAGGCTGATATGAAGAAGGAAAACATCAAGGATATAATTTCAATTATGACTTGGGCCAGGGAATTAGTAAATGAATATCACCACTTAGACACAGTCCAAGATAAAGTTGATATTATGGCACATCAAGTAAAGCTTTTTATTAACATGTTTGATCCTTTATTTAAAAAGCCTACTCCCATTCTTTTGGGAAGAAAAGGGAGCAATGCTGACTTGGAAGGAATATCATGAAAAGCTATTTGAATATAGATTGGATCACACCAATTTCACTGATATGAACTAATCCCTTTCTGGCAGGACAATTGTTGATAAATTGGTTGATGAATTCGAAATATTTTTTGCTTTTAAAGAGGTGTGTTCACATCTACAAAATCATTCCTATAGGGATCATATTAAATTGCGAGTATTGGAAAAAGAAATGTCTACTTTGGAGCTACCTTCAACAGACCAATGGAATACCTTAGAAAAGTTTGGGAGAACCAAATATATGTTGCATACTTGAAGTCCTGAAGATTATGGAGCATTGAATGTTGAAGAATAGTTATTAGGCACTAGTTTATTTTCCTAGAAGTTGTTATTAGTTAAGAAGTGTCGATTAACACATGTAAGGCAGTTGAGCCTATTTTTAGCAGTTAGTTTTATTTTTAGATCATGGATCAATGTATAAGAACCTCTAAGTTGTATGGAAAAAGGGTTGGAGCCTGCGAGATTTTGAGTTATGTACTTTGAGACCTATTTTTAATAGAAATTGCAGACCTGAATGCTGACCTTTCGTCAAATATTCATATGTTATTTTTGATTATAGTATGTACTTTCTTTTCCTTGTGGATGTTTTCCTGTTTTACCTTCCATTATGTTTTCTTTCATGTTTGAAATGAGTGTTTAACGGTTCAAAATTCATACATGTTTATGCTCTGGCTATTATTTCAGATATTCACAAATCCTTTCAACTAAAATTAATGCAGAATTCATCTTATGGTGCTCTATATTGATGGAATTTTCTTGCTTCTTTCCTATAACCAGACACTCAACATTTTGACTGTAATTGCGTAACTATATTGCCTTTGTTGAAATTCTATACAAACAGCTTCATGTTTCATTCATTATATATTTCAACTCCATATCCCAATGTTTACTTGCCATGTTTCAACCAAGAATACAATCTGAACCTTTATTTTATTTTCATATCTGTCCTTGTTAAAAATCAGTGGGAGATCCCTCTCTAGAAATAAAAAACCAATTTTCTTTCTTAAAGTGGTTCTGTTGTTACCTTGAGATTGCCTTCTACAACCTGGGCTGAATTTTGAGTGCTAACAACTGCAAAAGGAACGATAGTGTTAACTGGTCAAAATGACCAACATCAATAGTAAAAGAGAATGTTCAATCATAAGTTCCAATAAGAATCGATCATGTTTGGTATGACACCCCTCAGATTGGTATGTGGGCGCTATTAGAAAATAAGATCGTGGAGAAATAACATCATGTTGATGTATTTGTAACTTCAAAAGATATTCTGACGTGTATTATCATTGTATGTTGTTGTACCCCCATTGGGGACGTGTCTACCGCCTTGCAGGATGTCTTAATTGTGTCTAGACCTTGAGGTATAACCTTTGTTGAAAGTCGGGGAAATAGTCCCCAGTGTAACATCATGTAATGCGTATTTGAAGCCTCTCTAGGAGAAGTTGGCCCTGTTAGGGAAGACATGTGGGCCCTAGTCTTATGTTTGGTTAGTGACTTGAAAGGGTATAAATAGGGAGGCGCTCTCCCTCATTTATACACACCTCACACTCTCAAGTTCTTATGAGAGAGAGAGACAAAAGGGAGGAGAGATAGATAGCTGCTGAATACTTCTTATTACTGCTTTTAATCAGTTACTATTTTGAATCTAAGTTTGTGGGATTTTCTCCTTTATGGTTTCCCTGGTGAAAATATTTGTGTCTTGTGTATCTTTTATATCTTATGCATCTTGTTGTACTTGTTATTCTTTCAAATAAAGATCCTAGATAAACTAATCAGATCTAAAGAAAAACTAACATGGTATCAAAGCCTCTCTGAAAGAAGGCACTGTGCAAATGTAGAAACTAGGGATTCCTAGTTCAAGGTGTTCTCTCCACATATCATCAAGAAAAGAGGGTTAGGCTAACTCACCTCAGTAGGGAACATCTTTTGGTGGAGACAGTTTCTGAATTGGAGAAATTTCATTTTTTACCTTGTCATTACTGCCGGGAGGAACTAGGGCATCAAGTTTTGGAGGCTTCCCACCTAAGTTTTCAGAAAGTGATCTAGTTCAGCAACTCGCCTCAAGGAGGCACATCTTTTAGTCCAAACATAATTCACAAACTCCTAGTTTGGAAAATTAGGGTTTCTTTAACAAACCCTAGGTCAACCAGCTTCGGAACTAGGTCGAACACCTCAAATTGGTAGGATCTAAATCTTTGCTATTTCCATTTAAGGTTCTAATTTGAAAATATGACTAATCATACTCAACTTGAGGACAGGCTTGGAGGGGAGGATAAATTCCGAGCATGGAAGTACACAATATCCCTGATCCTTGAAGAGAATGATTTGGATCAATTCATCAATGAGGAAGTCTCGGAACCAGAGGGAGATGAGGATAAGGCTGCTCATAAGAGAATCATGGCTAAGGCTAAGAGAATCATTGTAGATTCTATTAAGGATCACCTCATTCCACATGTGTCTTCATTCAAGACACCGAAAGAAGTGTATGATGCTTTGACAAAGATGTTTGAAGGAAATAACATCAACTGGAAGATGACTTTGAGGAACCAATTGAAGAATGTGAAGATACATACATTCGAGATTATATAGTCTTACTTCACAAGGGTTTCTCAAATTAAAGAACAAATTGAAGCGGTTGAAGAAAATGTCGAAGAAGGAGAAATTATAATGACTACCTTGAATGGTCTCCCTAGATCACGAGAGTCAACCATTCAACGGATTTGTGCAAGAAGGAAGCTGATCTCTTTCAATAGACTTCGAGAAGAATGTGCATAAGAAGAATCTAGATTTGTGACAAGAGAAGAAAAGATGGGAGCAACTGACGATAAAGCTCTCACAGTTCACATTAGGAAGAACTTCAAGAAGAAGGAGAACTTTTATCACAATAAGAAGAAGGACAAGAAATTGAAGAAGAACAAAAGAGATACTTCAAATGTTTGATGATATACTTGTGATGAAAAGCTACACTTTGCAAGAGATTGTACCATCAGGAAAAGGAGACACCATGCTCGTGTTGTCGAAGATGATGAACCAACAAACAAAATATTCATAAGGGAGAAGCATGATTCAGATGAAGAGTATGTGCTAATCTCATCACTTACTGGAACTATCTCACATGAAAGCAATGATTGGGTTGTGGATAGTGGAGCTTCTAAACATATGATGGGATACAAGGAATCATTCGTAATATGTCTGAACATGACTCACCCCATAAGGTGAAACTTGGGTGTGACTACCAATACCCCATAAAAGGGAGTGGAGAATATTCATAAAAGATTGAATTTGGGGAATACTTAAAGATGAAGGATCTGTTATATGTTCTAGGATTGAAGAAGAATATTCTATCCATTTCTACACTAGATGCAAAAGGAATTAGGTTTTCTTTTGTTGATGGCTAAGTTTTGATGTGGCCCAGAGGAAAGACAATAGAGGATGCAACAATTATTGGAGAAGAAGATGGAGGCTTGTTCAAGCTGAAGGGATAACTTGAACAAGCACCTATTCATGATTCGATTGAACCAAGTGAACTATGGCACAGAAGTCTTGCACATGTGCACTACAGAACACTACTGATGGCAAGCAAAGCAGTCTCAGGATTGCCAGAGATCCAAGCAAAGCATGAAGGCATTTGCAAAGGATGTGTACAAGGAAAGAATGTGAAGAAGACATTTCCCAGTAGTGAGAGAAAGGCTAAAGGAATACTCGAGATGGTACACTCAGATGTATGTGGACCTACGTCCTCTAGTTCATTAAGTGGGTATGTGTACTATGTTTCCTTTATAGATGATTTCTCACGTAAGACTTGGATATATTTATTGAAAGGGAAAAGTGAAGTTTTCAGTAAGTTCAAGGAATAAAAAGCCTTGGCCGAGAACCAGAAAGATAGGAAGATCAAGACTCTACGGTAAGATAATGGTGGAGAGTTCACTTCGGAAGAATTCAAGGAACTTTGCAGAGAGTCTGGGATTAAGAGGGGGTTGAGCACTCCATACAATCCTCAAAAGAATGGGGTTGTAGAATGAAAGAACCAAATCATCATGGAGGCAACAAAAGCAATGTTGCATGATCAAGATATTCCTATGCACCTTTGGGCAGAGGTAGCAAGAACAACTGTGTATGTACAAAACCATACTCCTCATTGATTACTTGACAATAAGACTCTTGAAGAGGCTTCTCAGGAGAGAAACCAAAAGTCAACCATATGAGAATATTTGGCTGCCCAGTGTACATACATATCCCAAAGGAAAAAAGGACCAAGCTCGATCCTTCTAGGAGGAAGGGTATATTTGTGGGATATAGTGATAAATCAAAGGCCTACCAAATGTACTTCTCAGGATTCAAGAATATCGACATTAGTAGAGATGTAATATTTGATGAAGACTCGACATACTTCATATCCAGGAGGACACCCATCCAGGAGGTTGAGGAACTTGAAGAGACAAGCTAAGATATGGAAATTGTAGAAGCAATTCTAGAATACCATGAAGATCACGACATGACAGAACCACAAGAGCCGATAGAGACATTCCTTAAGAAGGACTCCCACAAGAGGAAACCAACATGAGCACATGAGCTCATATGAGAAGCTGAAAGGTATGGTGCTCTAGAAGGAATACATAGAGAGAGAAAAAGGGAAAATCCCTACAATAGCTATGTGGCTCTTATGTGTGACATCATTAACAGAGAACCTTCCACCTATGAAGAGGATACATAAAAGAAAGAATGGAAGGATGCAATGATCAAAGAATATCAGTCGATCATGAAGAATGATGTCTGGGAGATAGTTTCGAGACCGGAAAAGAAGTTTGTCGTGACTTCGAAGTGGATATACAAGATCAAGCATGCTGCAGATGGTAACATCAAGAAACATAAGGTGAGATTTGTAGCATGAGGCTTCTCACAGAAAGAAGGCATAGACTACGAAGAGACATTTGCACCCATGGAAAGGTACAGTTCCATTAGGACCATACTTGCTTTGGAAGCAATTATGAAATGGAAAATACACCAGATGGATTTTAAGACAACTTTCTTGAATGGTGTAGTCGAGGAGGAAGTGTACGTGGAACACACACTGGGATTCGAGACACATGATAGGAAGACCCATGTGTGCAAATTGAAGAAGGCCTTGTATGGATTGAAACAAGCACCAAGTACATGGTACAACATGATGGATATTTTCCTGATGAGCTTGGGATTTACCAAGAGTAAATCAGATTCCAACCTCTACTTTAAGGTGGAATACGGAAGACCAGTGATACTCCTACTATATGTCGATGACTTGTTTCTAACAGGCGAATAGGAACTCATTACAAATTCAAAGAGGAGACTTGCTATAGAGTTAGAGATGAAAGACCTAGGTATGATGCACTACTTCTTAGGCATGGAGGTGTGCCAGAGTGCAAATGGGATATTCCTTGGTCAAGGAAAATATGTAGTGGAGATTCTAAAGAGATTCAGAATTATGGACTGCAAGGTAATGACCACACACATGGAATCTAACTTGAATCTTCCAAGTGATACTTCATCCAAAAAATTTGACGCCACAATGTATCGTCAGATGATTGTCTTATTGATGTATCTGATGAATACGATACCAGACATATGTTTTGTGGTGAACACCCTGAGCCAGTTCCTGACGGATCTGAGACATGTTCACCTGATAGCTGCAAAGCATATACTAATGTACCTAAAGGTACAATGGATTATGGGCTAAAATATGATTTGAATCAAAAGATTAACCTACATGATTATGTTGATTCGAATTGGGCAGGTAGCGCCACTGATAAGAATAGCACCTCAGGTTGATGCTTCAGTTTGTGATCTGGAATGATCTCCTGGTTTAGCAGGAAGCAATCATGTGTGGCGCTAAGTACAAACGAGGCATAGTATGTTGCCTCTTGCTCGGCTAGTTGAAAGGTAGTGTGGCTTCGAAAGCTACTGTCTGACTTGTTTGATCTCTAGTTGGAGGTGAATTGTATATTTTGCAACAACCAAAGTTGCGTGAAGTTGTCGAAAAATCCTGTGTTCCATGAAAAGTCAAAGCACATCGAGATCAAGTTACACTATATCAGGGATATGGTGCAGAGAGGAGCAGTGAAGCTACAATACGTGGCAACATAGGAGCAGATAACCCTTGTGTTGACCAAGACTCTTGCAAGAGTGAAGTTCGAGTACTTAAGAGAAAGACTTGGTGTGATCCATATCGAGATCCATCGAAAGAGGGAGTGATGTGTTCTAGCATAGCTAGAGAAGATAGGTTGTCTGAGTGTAACATACTGGAGAAGCTCGTAGTTTGCTTAGATGTAATCAATCATGTAGGTTATCCTTGGATAAGTCCCAGCGAAGCTCGTAGGTTATCCATGGATGTAATCAGTCTTGATGCGTTCTATGCTAGAAATAGTTGATGCATGATATCTCACATGGGAAATGTGATAGGTTTTCCTAGTGGGAAAAAATCCTGGTGAAGCAAGATGCTCAAATGTAATCAATCCTATAGGTTGTCCTCGGATTTAATCAATCTTGGCGAAGCTCGCTGGTTATACTTGGATGTAATATGTCCTGTGACAGGTTATTTGAGTGTAAAATGAGGCCTGGCGTGGCACGCAGGTTACTCGAATGTAATACGCCCTAAGGGTTGTCTGAGTGTAAAATGAGACCATGCGTGGTACGCAGGTTACTTGGATGTAATATGCCCCAAAGGTTTTCTGAATGTAAAAGATCCTGGGCGTAGGTTGTTCAAATGTAATAAGTCCTTGAGGTTGATCAGAGAACGTAAAAGCTCTTGATGTATCATTTTGCTTGGTCACAATTCATCCTTACATATATATCTATATATGTGTTCCCATGTTGATATGATAAGGTCATGAAGCATGCGAGGTGCACCTAGGAGGTTCTACTAATATAACACAGGTTGACCGTGCAGAGAAGTAATGCAGTACTAAGTGTGCTCCTAGGAGATTCTCACATAGTAGATGCTGCAGGTTTTCTTAACAACGTGAAAATTATCTGGGATTACTACTATGGTGAAAGAATGTAGGTTGTTTGCATTTAAAGCTTTGTTCTTTGTCTTGATTTGTGCAGGGTAAAAGAGATGATTTGGATATGATGAGAAGAAGGTAGAAGACACATGTTATTTCTATGGAAATGTAAAGAAGGTCCTATACAGTTCCTAAATGACGGCTTGCTCGAGATGTGAAGAAGACCTCGCATAGGACTAGGCCTACATCCGTCATGAAAAAGGGTTGGCTCTGTAGAAACTTTTGATGACATATAGTATGGTACGATGATCAAAATAATAATATGATGATGGAAACAACTATGATGATGACTCTATGACTCAGTGATGATGACTCTGCGATAAATACTTGACCAAATATCTTGATGACTATGAAGAGAGAGAATACCTTCCTAGTTAAGAGGGAGTGTTGATGTATTTGTAACTTCGGAAGATATTCTGATGTGTATTATCATTTTGTTGATCATCCACTAAATATTTAGACACTATTTTGTTGATCATATTTAGACAGCAAAATTTTTGGCATACTAAATATTTTGTTGATCATCCACTAATATGTTTCCTAACTATGAACTCAAGTATGCGATTAAAATGTGGAGTCCATGCCAAATGTTTCATAAAGAATGGTTAATTTCTAATACAGTTTGAACACTTCCAAAACACTTTCTATAACAAAATTGAAGCCGAATTTCCTAATGACATTGGTAAATTATTTGTTAATTTCTCCCCATCAACCAAACTATATGCAATATTTTTTTTCTCGAGTTTGAAATCGATGTTCTCCATGAAATATTTGATTTTTCCACCTATATCAACATATGTTAATTGTGCATTGCAGTAAATGGCCCTATTGGGTAACTTAGAAGACTTAACTACAATTTATCCTCTAGAATTGAAAGGGTTTCGACCATACAAGAAAATATAAAGCATGGTCAAATTTAAAAAGACTTGACAAGAGAAATCAAAATCTTTGAGACAATGTAGAGGAAGAACCGTGCATATTGGTTGTGATTGACCCACACTTTTTTCAGTCTTGCTATACACAACAAGGTGAGTCTTTCATATCACTCAAAATTCCATTTTAAATACCTCAAGATCCAAGGAATTAAATTATGGAGTTTATAATAATGTGAAATTTCATGATTACTATGGTTAGTTCTTGGACCCCCTATGAAGTGCCTGCATCTTACAAATTTAAGGTCGACAACAAGAAATGTTTTTTTTTTAGATTTTCAAACATATCTTAAAAACCAGATTTGTTGCTTTGCAAATTAGAGTATTCTTGGATTTTTTTAGGATTATTTCCTGCTATTTTCTTTTCTTTTGGCTCTAATTTATTTTCTAGTAATAGGAACAATTACAATTCAAATGGTTTTGTTAAGAGAATCCAAAGATATTCTTAACACCACCAAGTTTTTTGAAGTAGAAAATTTGTTATCTCATAATAAGGAGGGCAGATTAAAGTAGAACACAAAAAAGGCTACCTAACAAGCACTTGTTCAATAACAGAGAACAACCAAAGTCCTAGATTTTTGTAAGAAATAACTCTAAGAAATCCAAGCAAGGACATGATATAAATTTTACATGTTTTAACTGAAACTAGCATATTTGGAAATGCAAGTATCTGGCTAGATTAAGGGAATGATGAATCTTTGAGAAAATCTACATATAGCTATACTATCATATAAATTCCATTGTGACTGTGGCTATGAAAGGATAAGTCCCTTGAACATGGTGAAACCAGAAGAAAATTAAAAGAAATCAGTAATATCTTCAGAAAGTATTTATTATTATTATTATAATTGAATCATGTTTACATAGTCAACTTGAGCAATGTAATAATGGATGTGTTTGTCTCCATTGTTTTAACATATTTTTCTCCCCCCTGAAAAAAAATGAAGACGGAAATGAAAATGACGGCTCTTGCTAACGTAGGTAAATGTGGAATAAACAAAGACCTGATAGCATATGAGGTGTACCTACCTTGCCCCAAGAATTTTAGGTCAATACTAGGCATCAAATTAACTATTCTTTGTCTAAACCAGTAGATCTATCATTTTATATCAGATCTAATCCCATTTTATTCAATATCTAATAGATCTACATAATACCCTTTTTCTTTCATATTTAATAGATCTAAATAAATAATATGTTTTAGATTTAATCTATGTGTGTGTGTGTGTGTTTCAAATCTAAAATTTCAAATTTAAATACAATTTTATTTTAGATCTATATTCCATGTCTACAATTAGGGAATAAGCCATTTTCTTTTATCAAATATACTTTACTACTATATTTGTAATATATTTGTAATGCAAATCTACTACACGTGGTTCAAATTTACTAGATCTAGCATAAATGTGTGATATCTATGTAGATTCATCCAATATGGGAGGGTCCTTAGGTCATATGGTTAGAAACTTTTGCTCCCATACTAGTTGCAATGCCTGAATTAGCCTTAAGATTTTGATTTATTATAAACATATTTAATAAACAATTTTTTTGATATAAGTAAGTACCCACGTGGGATTTGAACTCATGACCTTCCATTTACAACTTCTCATATCAATTACTTATTAGATTCTGACAAGAAAATATTAGGACATAAATAGTATTCACATAGATTGCATAAGAAAAATATAGAGAAGAATAATTGCTATTACACAATGAGTTGAAGAACAATATGAGAAATCTTCCATACAATATTATTAATGATTATGGGTGAATATATAGTACAACATCAAGGAATAATTCATATGCCTAAAGAGGTATTTGAATCTACCAACCTATACTGACTCAGGACCTAACTCAATGTGGGAAATCACCACTAGAGCTCACTACTGTGACTCCAAATCACTGAAAGAGTTCACAACTAGTTAACTGAAGAGGGTAGGTGAGCAAATTCACCCTACCTCCCTTAAATCATGCAAACTGGTGCTAGGATAACTGGATGTGATCTAATTGATGGTGATTGGAGCACAACTAAGCATGAATGCATACCTACCATAGTCAACTTTAGGAGACTATTGGTGGCACTGAGAGAGAGTCCCAAAATGCAGGGATTGGCACCAATGGCACTAATGCATTAGGGGAGTTTTGAGGTAAAAAATGGGCCTAAAAACAAAAATTATACCATTAAAATTCATTTTATAAGAACCAATAGGATTTAAGATGATGATTTCAACCATAAGGGTAATTTTTTTTTAAATGGAGGGAAAAAGAAAAAAAATACTATTTTTATCGTATTTTTGGCATATCTCCTTATCGGTTCACCCAAATTTTGAGTTTGGGGACTCATAGGATGCAGAATTTGATTCCCCATCCAACCCATACCCACACTACATACTTTTGAGGTACCCACAACACCCAAAAATGAAAATTTCAATAAAAAAATGTATTTTAATACGATAAGGAGATAAGGAACCTCAAACTCAAAATTTGGGTGAACCGATAAGGAGATATGTCATGAATATGATAAGAAAAAGTAGTTTTTCTTTTTCCCCTCCAAAATTTAGAACTTTTATTTTATTATTATAACTCTTATTTTATTATTTCCCTTATGAGGCCCATTTTAGACCTCAAAACTACCCTAATGGGCACCTGCGGCACCAGCACTCATAAATGTTAGGGTGACTCTTGGGTATGTCCTCCATACTCTAGTGAAGTGATGAAGACCTCCTAAGATAGGGAAATAAAAAAATATATTTATGTGGTCAAAGGGAGGATTAATAATAATACTAACACCCCCCTTTATTCCTAAGTTTTGAAAACCTGAGCCATGGTAACTAAGACCAAAGGTCACCCATACAATCTAAATGTAAAAAAATATTTGTCCATGTAAACTGAGGAAAAAGGAAAAAACACATGGGGAAAATCCTTCCTCAAAAATGGACATGGAATAGAGTTTAAATGAATATATTCACTCCGTCTTTTTCTTCACTTGAATAAGCTGAATGTACTGCTTCTTAGTGAAAAAATTTGTAGAGTTGTTGTAGATGCTTTGATCATGTATCAATTTTCCAATGCCGTGTAGACAAAAAACATGAGGAGAAACCCCTTGAAGCTCATCTTCCGGTGATGAAGGAGCATCATATGAATTCTTATTGATGTGAAAACATAAAATATTAGATCAGACCATAAAATCATAGATGGAAAAGAGATATGCACAATAATATCCTAACCAAAGAACATCAATGAAATTGATAGGTTCAATTTCTAGTGTAGTTGCATAATGGTGAACCCTATCATGAACCTTCTTTCCAAACTGATGTGAAACATTTCTAATTATTTAATAGAGATTATGAGGCTCTGAAATATCATAAATAAAGTCATATGTAGCAGCAAAAAATGAAGGTAAAGTGGCTCCAAAATCTGGTTGAGTCATAGTAGGAAAACTAGGTGCAACTAGTCTACATTGTCAATTGGGAAAATGTGAAGAGTATAAGGATCTAAAATTCGACATAATAAAGGTTATATCAGATCCAAATTTATGTAACAACAACCCACATATATCCAATGATATGTAAAACTAACCAATGACAGAAAACAAAGACATGCTAACAACTTTCACCAATGATATAGTATAGGAAACCATGAAATTGTCTAGTTTACCAACTAAAGAATTTGGGAGTTGTAGGGTATTATGAGCATAAAATGGATGGGATAGGGGTGTAATAACCTGCATATTAACTTGAAAATAATCTTCTAAATCATATAAAGAAGAATCTGAATGAATTTTGAAATATTTTGATGAATGCAAGCCATAAACTAGTGATAAAAAACTAGTATTGAGAGGAGATGGCTTTGGGAGATTGATAGGTTTCTTTTCCAAGGGAGGCAAGGGGATTTCCAATTTTGATATATCAGAATGAGTATCAAAATCAGATACATAAGAAAAATATTTAATTCTGGAAACCAAATCATGACAATCATTACCTTTGAATTGCATAGTGTGACACTGCCCCTAGGGATCAACATAATTTCCCCTTCCTTCCTGTATTGCAAAATATGGAACATTGATGTTGTTCCTTTCAAGAAATTGAGTGATGATGTCCATATTATTTTTAAAGAATTTTTTTTCATTGTGACAAGGTTTTATACAATAGGTACACTTTGATCTTCCTTTCTTGTTTCCATTCTTCTTGGAATTCGAGTCTTCATTAGTAGAGTAAGAACCTTCATCTTTAGAGTCTAAATTTGGCTTCTTCTCCTTCACCTTTAGCTTTCCTTTGGAATTGAAACTCTTTCTTTTAAGAGCTTCAAGTGCATGATACTTTTAGGTTTTGAGAGTCCCCATTTGAGTCAACTTGACCTTCTCTTGAGTCAGAGAATCTATGAATGCATCTAGGAATGGAATTCTCCAATTTCGAAATGCAAGCTTAGTAGCATGAAATGTTGACACAAAACCTGATTATTTCGGACCCCTTTTTGATAGGATGGAGATGATTAATTGCTATTATTTCTTCTAAATCCCACACTGCTTGAGAAAAATCACTAGTGACTTAAACTTGGTGATGAATTCCTCAATGGTTTCAAATTCACTTGGTCTCAATGAGATTAACTCATTCTCCAATTGATGTCCTCTAAGTTCATCTTGATTTACGAAGAGGGATTCAAGTTTGATCCACACTTCATTTGAGCATGTTAATCCATCAATATGGAAAAGAAGTTTCAGAGAGAGAGAGAGACAAAGAAATCCATAACTTCGTCCTTCCTATTATGCCACCTTGCTTTCTCAACAACTGCATTAGGCTCAATTTCTGCCATAGTAACTTTGTAGAGACCTTTGTTGTGCAACAATATGTCAATATCTGCTTTCCATTCATGATAATTGAAGGAAGTAAAGTTTATTATCTTAGATAGATCCATGCTTTGTTGATTCTCTACTTGTGAGAGAATTGAATACCTGCAAAAAACTAGAAAGAAAATTTTTGTAAGACAAATAAACCTCTACTTCGAAAATGAGCACATTCTCTATGTGAAACACACCTAGATAGACTTCTCTGGATAGAATCCAGAGGGACAAATGTAATTATTCCAGAAATTATGTGGAACCCATCTTCTTTTGGTGCATCAATGGATGTATTTGAGGGAGATTAGAATAGCCTGACCAGGATTTGATACCATATTAGATTCTGACAGGAAAATATTGGGACATAGATTGCAAAAAAAAATATAGAGAAGAATAATTTCTATTACATAATGAGTTGAAGGACAATATGAGAAATCTTCCATACAATATTATTCATCATTATGGGTGAATATATAATACAACATCAAGGAATAATTCGAATACCTAAAGAGGCAGTTGGATCTACCAACCTAGACTGACTCAGGAGATAACTCGGTGTGGGGAAATAACCACTAGAGCTCACTAATGCAACTTCGAATCACTGAAAGAGTTCACAACTAGTTAACTGAAGAGGGTAGGTGAATACATTCTCTCTACCTCCCTTAAATCATGCAAACTAGCACTAGGATAATTGACTGTGATCTAACTGATGGTGATTGGAGCATAACTAAGCATGACTGAATACCTACCATAGTCAACTAAAGGAGACTGCGGGTGGTAGTTAGAGAGGGTCCTAAAATGTATGGATTGGAACATGTGGCACCAATGGAACTAGTGACACCAAAACTCATAAATGTTTAGGTGACTCCTGTGTATGTCCCCCATAAGATAATGAAGCGATGAAGACCTCCTAATCTAGGGAAATAAACAAATAGACTTATGTGGTAAAAGGGAGGATTAATACTAATCCTAACATTACTCATTACCAATTTCTCTAGCCTACGAGCCTTTTTTATAAACAAAAAGTTAATGCAATAGCATAAAATAATTGACTGAAATTAAATTTAATGCCAATAGAAAGCTTATTTAACAACTAAATCATTAATCATAATAATTAATGGAACAAGAAGGAATTCATACATGTAACCCAAGTAATTATTGAAGAAATGTACCTTTAAATCTCTATGAACAAGGTAGCAAAACAATGTGTTGGGGAGGACTCTCCACCCAACCAACCTCTCAATGAATCACTAAGAGACCTCGAGCCCTCAACCAAGAAGCTTGAGCCAGATCTATTCTCTTACCTTCCATAATCATCATTATCCCAACAAGAATCCAAGAAGAATGGCCTCTTTCCCCTCCAATCCTCCTCCTTTTTAATGATTACCTTTCCTTTATTTGGTACTTGAACAATGTATATTTAATTAATTTTAATTAAGAAATACCCCTTTTATTATTTATTTATGTTGTTTAATATTTGATATACCTCTTACTTACATTTCCTATGTTTTTTTATTTATATCTAGTTTAATACAAATTTTGGGTTGTAACTACATTATCCTTGAGCACCGCAATAGGAAACCATACTAACATATTTGCATCATTTCACATAATTGTATTTAATACATTCCAATGGTTAAAAATCAGGGTATTACTATCCCTCCCCCTTCGAATAATATTGTCCTTGGTGTTTATTAAAAATCAGAACATAAATGTATATGCCTCTCTCATGGCATCCTCTGCTTCCATGGAGCCTTATCGAGACAAAAGTGCTTTAACTACATCTTTACCTATTCAATGGCTCGATCCTAAAGCAATGTTACTTTCCTATTAAGAATGCATAGTGGCTCTGTTTGGAACTCTCCCTTGGGGTCCACCTAGATCTCATCCCAATAAACCACATGTTTAGGATCATGTACATATTTCTTAAACAAAGAAACATGAAAAACATTATGAGTTCTAGTGTTAGCAGGTAACACAATTCTATATGCAACTAGAACTATCCTCTCAAACACTTGAAATGACCCATAATATCTTGGTAACAACTTGGAGCAACTTCCAAGATTCAAGGAACTCTTACTTGGTCTCTTCAGAGGTAAATGTTATTCCCAACATTGAATCCCTGTGCACTCTATTCTTATATGCATATGTTTTCAGTCTATCTTGGGATGCCTTCAAATTCCGCCTAATCCTTGCAACTTCTTGTTCCATTTCCTTAAGCATTTTTGGCCCAAGAACAATTTTGTTTCACTTGATTATCCTAACTCATTGGTGTCCTACACCTTCTACATGATATAAATCTTCAAATGAAATCATTATCAATGATGCTTGATTCCCATTGTTATATGCAAACTCTACTAAGTGTAGATAATCTTCCCACTCGGGTGGTTTAACCATCACATACATGTAAATCATGTCTTCAATCACTTGATTTACTCATTTTGTTTACCCATCTATCCATGGATGGTAAGCATAACTAAAATTTAAATTTGTATCCAAATTTGTGAAGTACTTTTCCAAAAGTTAGGAGTAATTAACTATGTATCTTAGGTTGAAAAAAATTTCTTTGGGTAAACCATAAATATCCTTGCTATCTTATCAGCATTCTAAGTAAATTTAATTGGATTAAAATGTGTTTCCTTATATGATTTATCCATCACAACCATGATGGAATCATGTTTCCTTGAAGTAGTTAGTAAATCAGGGATAGAATCCATAGTTACCACTTCCCATTTCCATTCTAGAATCAACAAAGATTTCAATAAACCTGTTGGGTGTTGACGTTGAACCATTACTTGTTGTCATTTCATACGTTTGGAAATATACTTAACAACATCTTTCTTCATTCCCAACCAAAAATATTGCTTCTTTGTTGTAGAAAATGTTTCCTGGTGTCCTAGATGGCCAAAATATGGCATTTTATTAATTTCATTCATAACAATTATTTTCAAATCTACAAAATTTGTAATTTGCATTCCTTTTTAATAAGTAATAATTCCATCATCCTCCAAAATGATAGCCTTGATACCTATTTTTCAAAATTTGTTGCTGTAATTTATTCTTAACTTGCACATGTTGTTCATATTCGGCAAGGGGTTCAACAATTCTTTTCCTCAATTTTGTTTGGCAAACACTAGTGGTTTCCACATGGATTACATGCAATTTTCTGCCATCAACCGCTTTATTTTCCTTCCCTTTATATTTTTGATTTCAAAATGAAATTCACATAAAAATTGTGTCCATTTAACTTGCCTTGCATTTAATGTTGGATACTCAAACAAATATTTCAAATTACATTGGTAAGTTCTAAGTTCAAACTGGCTACCCATCAAATAATGCTTTTTTATTTTCAAAGCATGCACTATTGCAACAAGCTCTAAATCATGAGTACCATAATTTATTTCATGTTCCTTCAAATTTAATGACTCATAACACACCACATGGTTGTATTGCATAATAAATCCTCCAATTCCTTTTTTACATGTATCAACACACACCACAAAATCCTTTTCTAGGTATGGAATTTTCAAAATTGGAACATTGGTAAGAAGCTTCTTCAATAGTTGGAAGATTTCTCACATTCTTGTTTCCACTCAAGGTTCATTCCCTTATTTTGCAAAAAATTAATGGGGTTTGAACCCTTGTATAATCCCTCAATGAACCTCCTATAATAACGAGCAAGTCCCATCAAATATTTGACATCTATCACATTCTTTAGAGTTGGCCAAATCATAATGGCCTAAATCTTTTTTGGATCCATAGTCGATATTCCTTCCTCTAAAATAATGTGACCGAAACAATAATTTCTTTTGATAGAAATCACATTTTCTTATATTTGCATACAACTTATGCTCTCTTATCACTTGTAAAACCATTTTCAAAATTCCTTCATGCTCCTCTTCATTCTTAGAATCAATAAGAGTATCATCCAAAAAAAAACAAGGACAAGCTTATCAAAGTACTTGTTGAAAACATTATTAATGAGACACATGAATGCAGTTGGTGCATTAGCGAGACCAAATGTCACCATGACAAACTCATAATTCCCATTCCTCATTCTAAGGGTTGTTTTGTGGATGTCTTATTCCTTGATTATGAATTGATGGTAACTAGAACCCAAAACAATATTTGAAAACACCTTTTCCCCTCTCATTTGATCAAATAGGTCATTGATTCGAGGTAAGGGGTGCTTGTTTTTTATTGTAACTTTATTCATCTGCCTAAAATTAATGCACAACCTAAGGGTTCAATTTTCTTTTTCAAAAATAGCACTAGTGCTTCACATGGAGATAAACTTGGTTGAATGAATTTCTATTCCAACTACTCTTGAAATTTCATTTTTATCTCTAGCAATTCTAGGGAACTCATTCTATAAGGTGTCTCCAACACTGGTGCAACTCCTGACACAAGATCAAATGTGAAATCAATACCGCTCTTGGGAGGAAGTCCAAAATTTTCATCATGAAACACATCATTGAATTATTTCAAGACATGATAGTCCTCCAATGCAGGAAATTCATTTTATGCTTTGTCTAATAAATGGGTACATACAATTGAAAACTTTTTCTAAAGCAGTTCTTTGGTTGCAAGGATGAAATATTCCTAATATAAACCATGTTTGGAATTCACTTTACTATACTTGGGTTTCCTTCTTCGTCAATCCATTCAAAAGTATTGCTGTAGTAGTCAAGTTTAATTTATGTGCTTCCAACGAATCCATTCTAATGAGAACATCATAGGAACCAAGTGGTAAACCATTTAGATTTTCCCATGTGAAGAGTCCAACCGTATCTAATGGACATTTTCCCACCATTTCACTAACGTTTCTCTTGGTTCCATTGAATAGTTGGACCTACCATGATTTATCATGTTTTCTTTTCTCGAAAGCACAAACCTCAACAATTTTAGGAGTAACATAACTATGAGTAGATCTAGGGCCAATTAAAATAGAAATAGGTTACTTAGCAATTTTACCTTAAACCATAATTACAATTTATGGTTCGCTTGATGGTCCTCTAGTGCAACTGAGATTCTAGGAACGATCCTTGCTACCCAACCCAAAATTTCAACCTCTTGGATGTTGTGAACATGTTTGGCACATCCATTCCAATGTGGACAATTTCTGAGAAATTGGTCCTCCCCACATCCCCAACATTAAAGGGATTCCCTTGGATTATCCCCCACAAATTTTGTTGCCTTAGCCTCACTCTGTGATGCATTGCTTTGCTGAGTTTTGAAATCAGAAGGTTTGAATCCTTTCCTCATTTGGTCAAAACTCTCCTTCTTTGTGTCCTTCCATGCCTTATGGAATTTCACATTGATTTTGTTTTATCATAACAATACTTAGCCTTCCTTATACTTTCATCTAGGGTTTGAGGTTCATCAAACTCAATTTGGTCCTTGTATGATCGAGGTATTACACTTAGAAAACATTGATTTTAAGGTGTATCATCTCTGATATACTTAACATACCTCAGTAGCTCCAATAATTTATCGACATATTCATCCATGGTCATTTTCCCCTACTTTAACTCATGGAGTTATTTAATTTTTTCTGTTAGGAATAACCTTGACTCATGAATGAGTCAAATGGTTTAGGTCTTAGCACGTGGTTTTTGGCCCATGGTATTTGGTATCCCATGGTATTGCATGTAATGAATCCTATAAATGTCTTGGCACACTCCATTGTAATGTGTCCTGGAGGTGAGAAGGTGAGCTCAATTGGCCCGATTTGGCTAGTTTGGGCCAAGGTAATGAAGATCTTTATGGGTTGGTTTTTCCCCGCATGGTGTTTTTTAGGGTAAAAATATGGTGTGTCTATTGTTGCTGTGGTTGCTTGATTATTATTATATGTACGCTCACCAAAAACTAACAAATGGTATTAGCTCCATGGTGTTTGGATTCCTGACCGACAAACATAAGGGGGTTATGGGGTAGGATCCCCCGAGAAATTTTTTTGGCCAATTTTTTTAAAAATACAGCGGTGTGAAAATGATATTTCATCCACAAAAAAGGGAATATGTGTGTCTGCAAAAGAATCCATTGGATAACATGTTGACTAGTGAGGTATCACTGGTGATATAGTATTGAGAATGTCGTGGAAATTGAGACAACGTGAAAGTTTTGAGAACTGCACTGTGGATCTCGAAGTCATTTGATTGACAATGATATAACGGAGTGCCACTGGTATGGTATTTGTTTGGAGTATTTATTTGAAGGGAGATATCCCTACTATAAAAAAGAGAGCGTCACTCGAGTAAATGGCCATGATAATATTTGTTTGTTGGTTCCATGTGAGAAGCCATACAATCTGGTCAACAAGGACATGAACTTGTGGAGAAGGGAATCAATGTAGGTGCATATATGCTAGAGAGGATGTGATTTCAACACAATGGTTCACTAAGATGAAGCATGGTTTGAAGCAGGAACTATGGAAAAATCTGGTAGTATACATCTGAAATACAGGATCTGTTAGAGACTAAAATGGCGAGATGATAAGAAATGGCACTGGAAAGCTGCTAGGGGAAGCATGTGATACCCCAGATGTTAATCCCTAAACATATGTTATTATTTATTATTATTATTATTGTGGCACAAGGTGCAGAGATTACGAACTTGGACATTATTATTATTATTTAATAAGTAACTACCTTAACATGGACAACTAATGAGAATGGGGGGGCATGGATTCCACATGTGAGGGGGTTGGGGAATAAGAGTTGTTGCTCTCCCTAACATTACACGTTGGACCCTATTTTTGATTATTTTGGTTTATGGAGGTACTATTACACCCTCTTTGATGTTTGGTGGGACCCTCTTGGCTAGTGAGCACTCCTTAGCTATTCCAAGACACCTGTGATGCTCGTCATACTCCCATGCAACCTCACTGACTTTTTTAGCTTGCACTCCTTGAAAAAATGTAACCCACCTCTTGTTTCACTTTTTTCTATTATGGGAAAGGGAATATCTAATTGCAACCTCTATCTCTCATGAATTGAGTAACCCTTAGTTAATTTGAGTTACTTCTCTTGGAATTAGAGTCACTCTCTTAGGAATTTGAATGGCTATAAAAGGATTCAAATTGGTTCTCTTTCATTCTTGTTCTCTCTCTCTAAGATATCTAGTGTAGAGGAATTCTCTATTGTCTAGGAAATACATTATCTCGAGTAGGATATGCATTATATTGCGGGAATATTGAAGTCCTTGTAAAGAGGTTTAAAGATCCTATAATGGGGATTGAAGATTGATCTATGCTTACACAACATGATTCCTTCTCCCATTGCTTATTTCTGTCCAATATAACTTGTAAATACTGGGTGATGGTGGTGATATCATAAGGGATTATGTAGCAAGGGGATTCATAACTTACCAGGTAGTGTATATGGAAGGGAAAGTTGATATGGTGAAAGGTGTAGTTGTGGTATTATCGTGGTGTTGAGAAGGGCGCAATCATACATTTTGGTTCAGATATTTTTGATAATTTATGGGTTGTGAGACATATTTCATTGTGTTTGGAAAACCATTTCCATTAAGGAATACTTTTTGTTTCATTGAAAAAGGCTCCATTTGATTGGGATACAACTGTTTGTGTGTGGCAGTGTTCTCGGTGTTGAGATGAGCACACCATACCTTTTGGTTTGAGAGTACCTCTCCTGTGGAACTATGGCCTCAGCTCGGTGGTGAATGGCAGGTTTAAATATGCATAAGCATGAAATTTATATGTTTGGGTGGAACGTTGACCTTTTGAATCTAGTTGCTTCTTATTAAGATGAGTATTTTGTTATATGTTTATTTACTTCAATTTCTGATACATATGTGCTCATGGATTTGATTATGTTGTCGTTTACATGGCTGTAGGTGGAATCCATGAGATTTGATTTATTTGTCATTTCTATGACTGTATATGGAATCCTTCATATCTATTTTTTTATATGTTAATATGGTTGTAGGCGGTAGTCAGTAGATCTCATTTTTAACACTGTTAATATGGTTGATTGTGGCAGCCTATAGATCTATTTATTTACATTGTTTATGGTGGATTGCAGATTTGATTATATTAAAGTTTAAATGGTTGTAATAAATATGATATTTCATGTTTGAAATCATGTTAATGGATTTCTCAGGTCTGGTTGCATTTCATGCATGCATTTACCTTGCATAGCATGTGTATTGGGGAATGATATGCATTTGTATTATTGCATTTCATTTTAAAAGGTTGAATGCTTTATTTTAGTGGATATTTGGGATGTCGGACTAGCCTTAGTTACCCTTATTTCACCATCAATTACCTTGATTTATTATTCCCCTTAGGTTTCCAAGTGTCCTTGGCCCTGGATCCCGTGCTAGGGACATCACATAATGGTATCATAACGAAGGTTTTAACTCTGTGACTATTGTGCCTTCTACATATTTGTAATTATATATTATGTATGTGGAATAATAATGTATGTAATATGAAAGAGATGTGTATTATGCTAACAAAAATTGATAATGAACACATTGTAGCCCTGGTTATGTCAGTTAATGAATGAGCATGTAGTGCAGTTATTGAAATACAATTTTAAAACCTAATTGAAGTAGTGAAGACCAAAGAATCAGTAAGTATAGTGAAGAGGAAGCCACAACAACAAAATATCAGAGAGCATAGGTCATCTTCAAAGTTCAGATATGGATTTTAAAGAAGTACAATTACCATACAACCCTAAAGAGGAGTTTGGAAGAAGATAAGCTAATACAAATGGACACAAGAGAAGTAGTGAACCATTAAGTTTAGAAGATTAAGTAAGAAAGTGTAGAGAAGATAATGAAAGGATCATTCAAATTAAAAAACAAATCATGCGTGATTTGAAAAAATTGCAAAGAACTCGAAGAACAACTCCAAGAAACAATTAGGATGCCAAAAGACATGTACAAAGAAGATATTATGAAAGATATAGATCATCGTCAAGAATACCTGATCATATGCCCTCTACTACTACTACGAAGAAGCATTCATCAAGCATCTAAAAAAGAAACTTTGAAAGATCCCCAGTAAGATATAAGAGGAGAATGTTTGCATAGAATGAACTGGTGGTAGAACTAAGAAGAATCAAACCCCCAGCCTTTGATGGAGAAGCAAAGCAACATGAAGATGTTGAAGCTTGGTTGTTGGGACTTAGAAAATTATTCCAATTTCACCTGTATAAATCAAACTTGGAATCATGGTTATCCCTCTACCATTTGCAAGGTAAAACATCCACTTGATTAACTACTCAAGCTGAAAGGTATTGATGAAGATAGAATCTCTTGGATAAAGTTCAAAAAATACTTCTAGAAAGAATATCTCTCAGAGCACTACTATGGAAAGAATATGGAGTTATTTGAACTCAAGTTGGGTAGCATGACCATGGAATATTATGAGAAAAGGTTCCTATAACTCTTGAAGTATGGAGATTTTATAAAGGATGAGAAAGTGAAGATTCATTGTTTCCTCATTGTTCTACCAAATTCCTATAGAGACAAGATGTAGTATGATATACCAAAGACCCTTAAATACACCATTTGAAAGGAAAAACATATATATGATCATAATAAGAAAAAATCTCCATATTAGAAGGACTATAAATATAAGAAAAGAGGAAAGTAAGCTCAAAGAAATAAAGGATTCAAGCCTCCATCACTCAGAAATAGTAATAATCCCTATTAGAGCTCCATATCACAAGGACTGGAAAGATAATAAAAGAGGCAAGTAAGAACAGAGAAATAAAGAATTCAATCCTGAGTCATCATTCAGAAATAGTAATAATCCCTATCAACAAGATAAAAACAAAATCAAATGGCAAGAACATTATGATAGAAATCCAAGACCACCTATTGAATGTTGGATATGTAAGGAGAATCACTATGTGAGGCAGAGTCCACATAAGGGAAGTACCATTAGAAACACTCAAGGAGTGTCAATCATCGATGATGTTGGAAGAAGTATTCCAAGAATCTATGCAACCCTATATGATAGACAAGTTGATCATCAGTCTAAGATTATTAAGGTAGCATGTAAGATTTCTAGTGTACCTATAGTTGTTCTGATTGATTCTGGAGCTATCCATAATTACATTGCACCTAACATAGTTGAGAGTTGTTATTTGAATAAAATCAAGTTTGAGACAGTAGGTATATTAGTGTAGTTGGATACATGTACCAAGAGAAGGTCACATAAGTAGTAAGAAAGTGTCCTTTGGAAACGAATGGTCTAAAGACCTTTGCAGACTTGAACATCATATCTTGAGATTCATATGATGTATTGATTGGCATGGATTTTTTGGATGCGCATCATGCCATACTTGAGTGTCACAAAAAAACTTGTAGTTGTATGGATGAAGAAGTCAATTGAGTGATAGTGATATGTATACCTAAGCCCATATATTTGAGACAGATCACAACTCTGCAATCTAGAAAGTGTTTCAAAAAAGGTTTCCAGTTGTATGTAGCTCATGTGGAGGAGCCAAAACAAGAAAAGGAACCATAGTTACAAGACTACCCAATGTTACAAGAATTTGCATATGTATTTCAAAAATTGCAAGGAATGCCACTTAAGAGAGAGATCGATTTAACTATTGATTCAGTGCCAGGTGAAGTTCCTTCATCTAAATCACCTTACAGAATGAGCACTATAGAATTGAAAGAGTTGCAGATGCAGTTAGAAGAGTTATTAAAGAAAGGTTACATAAGACCCAACGTGTCACCTTGGGGATATCCTATGTTGTTTGTAAAGAAGAAAGATGGAACTCTAAGGCTTTATATATATTACAAACAATTGAACAAAGAAACAATCATAAACTTGTTTCCCTTGCCAAGGATTGATGACTTGTTTGATTGCCTGAGAGGAGACAAAGTATTCTCAAAGATGGATTTGAGATAAGGATATCACCAAGTCAGAATCAAGAATGAAGAAATTCGTAAGACAACATTCGGGACCAGGTATGGTCATTATGAGTTTACAGTGGTACCTTTTGGATTGACACATGCACCAGAAACATTCATGTGTCTAAGTTTGTAATTGTATTCTTGGATGGCATGCTTACCTATTCGAAGTCATAAGAAAAACATGAAGAGGAACCCAACCTGTATGCGGGTTAGACTCTTCAGTGTTGTGACTCTCTGGTTGTATTATTTATTAGTTTTTGTTAAGTGCATTAAGTCAAGAATCTGCAACTTAGTGCGCAAAAGTGTAGAAGAGACTGAGTCGATCGAGGCTGTGTGCGGATCAGTAGTAGAGTCAAGTAGAGAAATACCGGAGATAGTAGAGAAGAGAGCATGAGAGGAGAGAGGAGTCTATAAAGATAAGCAAGGAAGATCTAAAGTAGAGACTGCAACTTAGTGCACAGACCAAAGGTGCCATATATTTTTCATGCTAGATGAAGAGCTCCTTTGTTGTTTTTCCCAGATGGGTTTCCATGTTAGATCTTCTCATTTACATGTAAATGTTGAATGCATTTAAGCCGCATGTGTATATATTGCAGCGAATGAATGCGTATGTATTTCCTTATGAATGGGCATATATACATCAGTCGCATTGTTATAAGTTGAATGTATCTATGTCGTACTAAGGTTAATGTTACATTATTCGCAAGAGAGGCAGTGCGTTAGTTTCCAAATGCATATAGTAATCATAAATAATCCACCCATAGGCTTCGTTTGAGCATCTTAGCGATAGGAAAAAGGACACGAAATCCACCGCCCAACTGCAGAAACCTGTTTCTTGAAGTTACCCATAGAAATATATCTCGGGTAATACTGCATCTAAGTCGCAGGTGTTTTCGACTGGGCTTTTCTTTGTCGATCCGATATCTTAGGATTTGTTGTGCGCAAGAGGGAAGGGACTGAACCTGGGTCGAAGAGACGCCAGAAGGCCGACAAATGGTTATGTTTCCAGGACCGGAATCATTTTGGTGAGGGACATGTTGTGGCATCCAACGAATCCTGAAATCTAAGATTGGGTGGATTTCAAAGTGTTAGAGTTTGCACGAGAAGAGAACAAAGGATGTTGGTGAAATCCAATAGAGTGGTTGAGACGATACATCTATGTGAATATTCATGAGATTTTATTTTTTGAATTTGCCATTGTGTTGCATGAGTGGTTGTCTATATTGACAACCCATCATAGAAATTTACAAGGAGGAGAACCGACAGAGTGGACCCCTCAGTTGATTGAGCGATTGAAAAGTGTGAGCAACCCTGTGTCAAGGGCTGTTTATTTTTGGATAGACAATATTTTGGAGGGATACATTAATGAATTTGTTGTCGACACAATAACCTCATATGGTGAGGCCGAAATAAAGTTTTTCCAAGGACCCCATGGAAGATACTTGTCATCTTTGAAAACTTGGATAAAATGCTTGTATGTGAAAAATGAATCTTGTGAATGTAACAGTTGAAACTGTGTCAATAAGGTTGGATATGTCGCAACAGAACTGTGTGAAAAAAGACAGAAACTAAGGTGAGATGTTTCCCGGAGATGGTGGATCTGAACTAGAGGCTGGTTATTTAATAAGCAGAAGAATATTTAGGTCAGGAAAGAGAAGAAAGACTCTAGTAGGAAGAGGAAGTTGTAGTATGACCAGAGGAGAATACAACTAGATTGCATCATACTTAGACGATGGATATTGTGATGAAGAAGAAGAATATCAACTGATATCTGAAGGAGAGGATGAATCAGAAGAATGAACAGAAACTACAAGGCCAGAGCATGAGTACAAAACACATACAACGCCACATACATCACTAGAGGTAAGATCTAGAAACTCGTGTCCAAGTAGATTTGTAAATACAAATAGTACTAAGCCTACGATTAGTGGACAAAGAAGTCTGAACACTCAAAATTTTCCTAAGTGTATCAAGAGCCAACATAATGAATGGGACCAACATTAAGTTTCCAATATTCAATGGAAATGGGTTAGAAGACTTAGACCAACACTAGTTTCTCTATGAAGTCGTATGGATTGTGCGACAGATCCAAGATGAGGAAATAAAGAAAACGTAACTGTTGACGACTCTGTGAGATTGTGCGCTAGACTGGTACATGAAATTTTCTATAGTGTCAGTAGGGGTTGCATAGAAAACACTCAACCATATTCAACTTAGAAGGATAGATGATTTTAGAAAGCCAAAGTATGAGTAGTAGTGCATTACATAGATTAAATAAATCAAGAAGCTACCAATAGAGTCTGTCTAAGACTTTGACACAAGATTCAAGACATTAATGGCCAAAGAGAGCTTCATTGATGCCTTGTTTCCACATAAGGAATGGTTCATTGCTGCCTTATTTCCACACATTCATATCCCATTGATGCAACAAAATATTGTGTCGCAGGTAGAAGCTCTAGAAATAACAAAGAATATAGAATCCTTGCCGATTGGAAATACCCACGTAGGAATGATGCTGATTCAATTGCAACTGGATAATATTATAGTGCAGATCTAAGACATCAATAAAGGCAAGGAAGTCCAAGAAGAGCCATGGTGTACAAGATGTAGAACAGACGGACACCACTAGGAAAATTTCCCAGCGCTCATGAACTTTGTCACAACAACAGTGCCAAACCCTATAAACACCCAAGGGATGACTTGGTGTAGAATATTCCAGACCAGAGGCCATAAGTTAGAAGAATGTTTGTATTTACAGAATATTGTAAGTACACCAGCTAGTCTGTACTGTAAATTTTGTAAATCTCAGCTGCTGCAAGACAAAGTAGTGGATACCTACTTGAGGAAGAATGATGAGTAGATGCAAGCTGAATGGGAACATACTTAGTATCAACCTGCTCAATATCCACCAACATAATTCCAACAACCACAACAAACTTAACCGTAATATCAACAGAATTAGTATCCACCGCAGCAACACTACCCTCAACCAAGGGGGGGTGTAAATTTTTGAGGAAGAGGACAACAACAATGAGGAGGATTTGGTCAAGGAAGATGCCAAATCATATGCTATAACTGTGGACAACTAGGACACTTTGCTCGAGATTGTACAAGTACTATGAAGAAATGTATGTACTGTAAGAAATTTGACCATACTGCCAAACAATGTCCGCAATTGATTATGAAATGGTAGGCTCGAATCATGGGAAATCCCAATCCTGTGCAGGATATGAACCTGAACCCTGATCAAAACATATAGATGATTTTTGTCAAGCCAAGATAACCAAATATTGTTGTTTTTACAAGAGGAGGTGTTGCGATAGGAGCAGAACCAAATACACAGCATGGACAATAGAAGGTAGGACTAGCGGCACAAAAGAAATCACCATTAGACGTCTAGAAGGAAAAATAAGTATTCTTGGATGTGTGACTCGAATTTGTTGATACCAATCAAAATTCCACATATGGACAAGTAAAGGTGATGCTCGAAAGATTTGAGCAATTACTTAAGAAGCAGTCGATGAAAAAGGTTAGTAAGCTCAAAGATTTTTTCAAAAATTGTTTAGCACTAATCCATGATAAAGATGATGTAGAAAAATTAATAGCACTCATAGAAGGAACTCCAGAAGACTCGCGACCTGAAAAAAGAGTTAACCATATTGGAAGAAGATTAGAAACTAGTCGCGAACTGTGAATGAATGCGTAGATAGGAGATCATGATATGGAATACCCGGAAACTGGATGATGATGACCCGCTTGACATAAAAATACCCGTCAGAAGGTATGCACATAGTGGAAGGATTTGGCATTTCCAGCAATGAATTCCTAAGTCCACTTAAAATTAAGAAAGTAGACATTGGCTCTCCAAAAAATCCAAAGTTCTCCAATATCAGAGATTATTGGGATGATGAGACTGTGGGGAAGATCAATGATTCTATGCATGAATTCTAGGATATATTCCCTACCAAATTTTCAGAGATGAAAGGAACATTTGGTGACCTCGGAGAAATGAAGATACCTTTGAGCTTCGATGCAAAACTGGTCAAGAAACGACCATACAGATTGAATCCAAGATACAAAGAAAAGGTTAAGGATGAATTGGATCGAATGCTAGAGGCATGTGTTATAGAACCCGTTGAAGAATCAGAGTGGATTATCCCAATGGTAGTAGAGGACAAGGATACCTCAGGTGAAGTAAGAATTTTTCTCGACCTGAGAAAATTGAATGATGCTTGTCTCCATGATCTGTTTCTGACTGCATTTACATATAAGGTACTGGAGAATGTTGAAGGAAAAAATATGTACTCTTTCACTGATGGCTTTTCTGGTTACCATCAGATTAGGATTGCAAAGCAGGACTGACACAAGACTACCTTTGCGACAAAGCGGGGATGTTTCCAGTATACAGTAATTCCCTTTGGACTTAACAACGCACTTGCGATTTTTTCTAGAATCGTAGTGGTTGTTTTTAAAGAATTTATACACAAATTTCTTGAAGTCTACTTCGACGATTGGACAATATTTGTCCCGATAAAATACCATGTAGAGATCCTGAGAATGATGTTGGAACGCTGGCGCCAATATAAAATTTCCCTAAATGTGAAGAAATGTATCTTTTGCGCACCTTTTGGAGCTTTGTTGGGCCATGTGGTCTGTTGCGATGAAATTTTGGTTGACCCATCCAAAATTGTGATCATCCTTGACCTACCACCACCTGTTATAGTTAAACAATTAAGAGGAACACTAGGACACATTGGATACTAAATGAAGATTATCAAAGGATATGTTAAGGTGACCAATCCGATGGAAAAAATGTTGAAAAAATATACTAAGTTTCAATGGACAGAGGACCACCAAGAAAGTATGGACAAGTTGAAGAAGAAGATGGTTCTTGCGCCAATACTTGTCTTTCCAGACTGGGAAAAATAGTTCCACATTCATGTCAATGCATCGTCTGTTACGCTTGGCGTGGTACTTACAAAACATGGCAAAGGATTGATTGATCATCCCATTCAATTCTCTAGCATAAAATTATCAAGTGCAGAGAATAATTATACCACGACGAAAAGAGAAGAACTAGCAATGGTATATGCACTAAAAAAATTCAAACACTATCTACTAGGAGGACACTTAAATATGTACACTAACCATTCTGCATTCAAATACCTGGTCAATAATCCAGTGTTGGGGGGGAATATTTGTCGGTGGCTTCTCCTCTTCTATGAATTTGATTTTGATATAATTGTTAAACTTGGTTGATTGAATTTGGGGCCATACCATCTTTCGAGGATCGAAAGTGGAGAAGAACCAGCTAGTCTAGAATATAATATTCCTGATGCACAATTGTTTTCCATAACCATGATTAATGATCAGTACCAAGATATCACACAATTTTTAAGTACGGGTTATGCGCCACTTAATTCACCATTGTGCAGAAGAAGCAGTTGGTTGTGCGTGCTGTAGATTTCCAATTGATCGCTGGACACTTGTATAAGATGGGTCCTAATGAGATTCTTCAGTGATGCATTTTAGAGCATGAGCGCCCAATGATATTAAATGAAGCACAATATGGTGTCGCAGGAGGCCACTATGCAGGAGAAGCGACAACGAGCAAGATTATGCAAGAAAGATTATGGTGGCCCACCATGCATGTGGATGCCTGGGATTATTATTGCAACTGTGATGGCTGCCAAAGAACTAGAAATCCTTCATCAAGAGATGAAATTCCATTGGTACTGTAGATAACATTGTAGGCATTTGATAAATGGGCCATTGATTTTTTAGGACCTATCAATCCAATAGGGAAGCGCATGGGAGCACGATATATCATCACTATGACTGATTACTTAACCAAATGGGATGAAGCAACACTAGTAAAATATTGTACTGGTGTGACTGCTGCAGAATTTCTATATGAAAATGTTGTGACAAGATTCTGGTGCCCACAGATCTTAATCAACGATCAAGGTAAACACTTTGTCAATCAATTAATTGAAGAACCGACATAGGAATTTGAGATACAACATAGAAGGACAATGCCATATCATCCTCATTCAAATGGAGTTGTTGAAGCGTTCAACAAAATTATAAAAAACACATTGGAAAAGGTTTGTAATGCCTAAAGAGATGACTGGGACCAGAAAATATCTATAGTATTATGCGCATATCGTACGACGTGTAAGAAACTGACAGGAAAGACTCCATTTCTGTTGGTGTAAGGGAAAAAAAAATTCATGCCTATGGAGTACATTGTACCGAGTCTAAGATATATTGCGATCACCGTAATGACAGATGTTGATGTTGTCGAAGACATGTTACTCTAACTAGAGCAATTGGAAGAAGAACATTTTGTTGTAGGGTTTCATTAGAACGTTGAAAATAAAAGACAGAATGGTATGGCATGATCGAAACATTAAGAACAAGCGGTTTCAGGTTGGAGGTCTTGTTCTTATGTATGATAGAAAATTCTTCAAGCACCCAGGTAAATTGAAAACTCATTGGTTAGGACCGTACATTGTCAAACAGATGAATGAGGGAGGAGCAATGAAATTAGAGAAACTAGACGAGACATAAGTTAGAGGACTAATCAATGGAAATCGATTGAAACCATATTTCGATAATTGTGACATGGTCGCATAAAAAAAAGAGAAAAGAGAAAAGAAAGAAAGATGAACCAAAAGTTATGATCACAAACTGCTAGTCTGTCGCAGAGAGGAGTGAATTTTCATAGAATTGGCGATGAAGGATAAAACTCTGAACGATTATACTTGATCTGTTAAAAGAAAGGAACCCTATTGAAGGAAGAAAACAGGTCACAAGGACTGTGACGATTTTGTAAGAAATACAGACGGTATAAATATGATAGTTGGATGCCAGTCAGTTCTTATAGGATAGCTGGAGTGCATAAAGTCGAAAGAATTGAGAGAATCTAGTGGCAAATTTTTAAAAATCACTTGGTCATAATTATAATGATGTCATAGAAAAAAGGGGCGGCTCAGTTGGAAGTTTTCACATGGTAACTCGAGATGATGACCCACGTGATGGATAATGTTAACATGATTCCACTTGATCATTGCGTGTGTCAAGAATTGACAGACTTAGTGAGTAGGTATTTTTTCCCATTCCCATTCAATTTTAAAACTAAGTCGGATACATTGCAACGAGGAACTGCTATCTGCAACACCCAGGGATGAAGTAAATTGGTACAAAAGTATGGTTACCATGATTCTTAGTGTTGTTGCCTTCACAGGCTCTACGATTGAACTTGTGAAGGCTGAAGGAAATGTTTTCGAATATGTTCCACCCTAAGAAGGGAAGGGATTGGAAGTTGAGATAGTTACAGTCCTCCCTGAGCTAACGATATGAAACTCCCCATGAGGGTCGAAAATAAGGAAGTGTTCTGGTTCCCGCAAGGCTGAAACTATCTCAGCATTGTTGAGAAAGAATGAGGAAGCAATAGTTTCTATTCGAGTGCCAAAGGACATCCCAAAGAAGCCATCAGATAGAATTGTGGAACAATTTTCCAGAGTGCACAATATCCATTACTAGATCCCATCAGTTAGAACTAGTGTTTGAATAACAACAAAATGAGAAAAAACCCACCATCATCATGATCATTCCGATAAGAATCTCAAGACATACTGGGTGATGATGCTTTCAAGAAGAAGATGAAGTGGAGAATTTCGACCATGGAAGGTAAGACGTCGACAAAATGACTGACTTCATCATTGAAGAAGCATAAGATGTTGATAAAATGGATAATTTCATCGCCAAGGAACCATAAAACATCGATGAGATAGTAGAATTTACCAGCAGAAGAACAAAGAAGACGAGTAGACACAAAGTTGCGTTGCCAACGGAGAAGAAGTTGAGCAACATGCTCTTCATATGGAAGAGAAGAGGTAGAAGCACAAAAGATTCAGCACACACTTCAGTGTCTGATGTTACTTTTAAATATTGGCGATGTTGATGAGCTTGGCCTTCTACTCTGTCCCACCACCTTGAACAGTAAATATATCCTATAGAAGAAAGAACCAAAGAAGCAGTAGTGGAAGCCACACAGAAGATAGAAGAGGCAGAAGCAGTGTGCGCTAAATTTGTCGACCAAGTATCCTAGGCTTGGGAAGCGCTCATAAATGATGTGAAACTAGATAAAGTAATAGAAGAGTTGTGCCATGTTAGCACCATATTGAAAATTGTGGATTGTTTGATTAAGAGGTTTGAAAATGCTCATATGTTAAAAATTTGGTGGAACGCTCTTTAGGTTAATTGGTGAGCATGATATTTCATTATGGGTCGTCCGATGAAAGGAAGGGGGCGATCTACGGTGGTAGATTGTTCCGCTGATGAAACATAAAGGAAAAATTAATGTCTTATCATCGGCGGAATGGAGGTAAACGGTGTTAAACAATGATGACTCAGATTTAAAGGAATGCATATCAACGACGATGGAGCAATTCGGGAATTTAACATGCTTGTGCTAAAGAAGTGTTCCAATTCATGGAATGGGTTAACAAGTGGAAAGATTAAATGGACAGGATGAGAGCAGAGATAGATCTATGGTCGGGAGTAGTTCCGTGGATTGAACTAGCAAGGAGAAAGTCCCAATTCGAATTTGCCGAAAGTGGTAGGGGCCATGTTGATCAATGGTTTCGATAACGCTCCGGCTTTGATTGACAAATGAGGTACATTCCATGGATGGAAGTTGCTCGATCATTCAGTTCCGAAATGATTTGTGAAAAGTTTAAAGTTTCCATAGTTGGATGGTCGTGATGAAGGCCGATTATAGATCAAGGGCTAATATTGATTCCGTCGAATTGAGTTGTACAGGATGATAGTCTTGAGTATTGGTGTTGAGATCCCGCACATAGACGGCCTAGATTTTGAAGAAGAGAAAATCTATGGTGTAGATTATAGGATGTGCGCCATGCTTATGAAACATAAAAAATTATAAAAACACCTACGTGGAGTACGAAGGTTTGTTTTTTCTGAGTATTGTAATTGACAGTAACCCTGACTGTGTGCAAAGTTCCACCGTGCTAATTGACAAGGTAGGCACTCTGAAACTTTCCCAGTATTTCTAAAGATGGATAAGATGGATGAGATAGAAGTGGTAGAAGTAGTGAATACTGAAGAATTAGGGGTTTCCTATGAGAAAGATGAGAAGAGCTTTGAAGACAAGAATGTTGAAATTTCTGATACTATTTTGATGAATGAAATAATTGAGACAACTAAGAATAAGTTGAAAGTTATTATGGACCGGGGTAGTGATACCCATGGTGTTTTCAAAACTTTCTTTTACTTTTTCTTTGTCAAACAAACCCCAAATTTCCCCGAATTTGTCGAGTGGTGTGCAAACAAATTTTCTGTTGCTGAAGGAGTCATTATGAATAAAACTAAGTCTAAGTTCCTTTGTCATGTTCAGGCCTCTATTATCCGTAAAGCCCTATCTGTCCCAAATGATTTTATTCCTTTATCTCAAGAATACAAAGAGTAAAATGTCATCCATTTATTCCAAGAATCTATAGCTAAGAGTAAAGAATCCTTTTTAAAGTCATGTTTGAATCCTGATAGCGAGTTTATAGGTTTATCTTATCCTATTGACCTAGTCTTGTTCAATGAAGAAACCTAGTCTTGTATTACCTTATCCAGTCAATTTTTGGGGTTAGATACTAATGGCTATGTTAGAGAGTCACTATTGAGTCTGTTGTTTGTCCTAAGTACTTTCCCAGTTGAGTCTGAACTTCCGGGTCAGTCCTTTCAGTCATGTTTCCTTAAATTTGATGAGTTCCTGGCTGAGAACATCCATTCTCAGTTAGTCAACTTCCACGATACTAGAGTTTTCAGATTCCAATCCTTTTTGTTGAAGATGTTCTTGTCACACAATGAAGATAGGCTACAGTTTCCTGAATTGGTACTCACTAATGAAATGGCCTAGAATTATTACAAGTTTATGAATGATTTGATGGTAGAAATATACAGTGTTTTCTTTCAAGAAAGGTTTCCCAGAGTATTACTAGATGAAGGAAATTTTGCAGCTTTCCCCTAGTAAAATGATAGGGGACTGTTTCCTTTCAGAATTTGAAACCATTATAACATTGTATGGATTTGTACACCAACCTTATATTCTTCCAGCCTTTCTGACAACCAAGATTTTCTCTTTGGAATTTCTTAGACAAAAGCTTCAAGTGGAAGAGGAACAAATTTTAAACTTCAGGAAGAGTTTGGATATGAAATTTCCCTAAGAGGCAGGGCCCTATGTTGTCAAAAGTAGAGTTTCTTTACCCATAATTGATAATCTGCTCAAGAGCATGGGATTTTCTTTGGGAACTGCAATCAATTATGATCCACACCAGGTAATTTCCAGAAGAAGGCAAGCAAATAACAATAAGCCTTTTGGACACACTGAAGTAGCTGGACTCAAGGAGGCAACTAACTGGGAAGATTATCCTGACAAAGCTCCAGATAATGTCAGAATGGAACAAGACTCTGTATCTTCCTTACCTGGAAACAATTCTCCTCAAATGGATCTTTCTAATATAGTTGCAATTGCTGGTAATATCTCATCCTTAATGAGTTTTTCAGGGACTTCCAAGAAAAGAGAGCATTTAGATTTTATGGATACTGAAGAAGTAGACATTTCCAGTACACCAAAGAAACAGAAAATTGAGCAAGAGGGACAAATGGTGCAAGTGAAGAAAGGCAGTATGAAAGGTAAAAAGAAACAAGAACAACCCAAAGTAACTGGTCTGGAACTTCAAGAATATGTGTTTGATGGATTGACTCCAAATAAGTTTCATCAAAGGAGGAATGGTTGAACACTTATAGGGAAAAGGATGATAAAACTTTTGATGAGACAGTGAAATTATATGAGGAAGCAAGACAGTTGCCCAAACCAGATGTAACATTGAAAACTATAAGAGATCATGCTAAAGATACTATAATCTTGGCCATGAATGTTGGCAATAAAGTGTCTGAGGTGATTGAGAACTTAGAAAATGTTCCTACCACATACATAATACATTTTCATAGAGAAACAAGTGATATTTCATATACAAGATTGCTCATTTCTACATTGAAGGTATCTAAACTAGAGGCAAATAAAAAGAAAGCCCAGGATCTCCTAAGGAAAGAGAAGGTTGAAAACAAGGCCCTTCGAATCAAAATTAAAAAGTTACAAGATGATTTGTTGAAGGTTGATTTGAAAACAGACAAAGGAGCAGTGGCTCAGAAGCTATTTGATGAAAAGGAGAAAGAGGTTCAAGTGCTAAAAAAGAAGTTGAAAATCCCTTCCATTCAACTTATTCAAACTTTTGAATTGACAGAGTTTGAGAAGGAGAAAAGAAGCATTGAACACTAAATTGACTGATTGTAAAGCCAAGTTGTTAAAGCTTGAAGAAAAAGAAAAGCGGTGGGAAAAAGATGCTAAGATTTTGGTAGAAAATGAGAAAGACATGAAAGCAAAGCTGGTAGCCAAAGAAAAAGAATTACAAGAGAAATGTGAAGAAGTCAAAGATCAATTTAGTACTCCTTCTGTAGAAGTAGATGCAACATCTCTCTCTAAAGCAATGTCCCAGGTGAACTTGAAAGATGTAGAGCTCACAGGGTTAAAGTTACATAACAAAAACCTTGAAGAGATGGCTTTGAGAAAAGAAGAGGAAAACAAGAAACTGGAGGAGAGGTGTCAAGAGTTAATAAATCAGAATACTAAGCTAACAAAACAGGTGGTTGTTCAAATGGCCTTGAAATGAGCTAAGCATATGATTTGGGATGAAATTATCAAAGAAGCTAATAAGTTCAGACCTTATTTATATTTTATTGCAGATAAGGAGAATTCTCTGAAAGCAGCTAGACAAAATATTTTGATAGTAAAGCAGGGATTGAATAAGAAGCCAATGGATGTAGCTCATAATGCTATCAAATTTTTGAGTGCCTTGTCAGAAGATCAGGTCAGAAGGTTTGGTATCCAAGACAAAGTTGTCATTGCATCCTGGGCTAGAAAGGTGATTGGAAAATACAGGATGTTGGATACTGTGCAGGCCAAAGTTAACATTATAATTCACAGAGTCAAAGAAGTGATAACTTATTCACTCCATTGGTAAATAGTGAATCCCTTTCTTCTGGGAGGAAATGGGACCACTATTGTCTCAGGAGGAATAATTGGAGAAGTTGGCAAATTGCAGGTTAGACCATAGTAAGTTTTAGGATATGTAGTAGGCTATGTCTGGAAGATCTGTGTTTGATAAACTAGACGAAGAATTTGAGTTATTGTTTGATTTTAGAATCACATGTGCCAAGGTGCCTAATATTTCATATGCAAAGAGCATGGAGCTCAAAGTTCTGGAACATGAAATGGTTGTTGCGGAGTTGCCTAAGCCAGAACAGTGGAGAACAGTTCAACAATTTGGATCAAATAAATACAAATTACAACCATGAAGATATCAAGCAAGACAGTACAAAGGATTTTCAGCGAAGAATAAAGTTTAGGATAAAATGTTATTTTAATTTCATTTAGTTAAGAATTTTGTTATCTCAGAGTTGTTTTGTAATAGATAAGCATTTTGACACATGTAATAAACGGTTTAAACCGTTAGACAGTTAGGTTATTGTTCAGCTCAAGGAGCAATGTATAAGTATTCAGACTTTTGATTAAGCAAGGGTTGGAACCTATGAGATTTTGAAGATCTGTGTATTCAAGTAATTTTTAATAAAATTATAGAGCTAAAAGTTGGCGTTTGGCAGAGATTCCTGTGTTATTCCATGTTATAGTCTGTACTTTCTTTCCTCGTGTGAATGTTTTTCCAGTTTGTATTCCTTCATGTCTGAAATGAGTGTATAATAGCTTAGAATTTATATTTACTATGCTCTAACTGTTCTTTTCATATATTCACCAAATATTTCTTATAAAGTTGATACAAAATTCATTTTTATAATAATGGTATGTTCATGTTCTTCCTTTTCCACCAGACAATCAAATTTTGACTGTGACTGAGTAGCTACCTTGCCTCTGTTAAAACTTCCATAAATGAAGTTCTGTTTATCTATATTCATATCTTGACTCCATAGCCCAAAGGTCGTGTGTTTTGTTTCAACCAATATTATCAATTACAAACAATTCTTCTTATACATATCTGGCCTTGTTAATATTCCGTGAGAGATTCCTCTCGGAAGAGAAAGAAGCCAATTTTCTCTTTAAAAGTGGTTTTTGTTGTTACCTGGGAATATCCTTCACAACCTCTGGTGATTTTCCAGTGCTAACACGCCACACAACTGATATAGAGGTAACTAAGCTGAAGAATGAGATGAAGTAGTTACCCTTAGCACATAGAATGGCTAAGGAAACAGAGATGTAAAAATTGCAACAACAAGTAACAAGGTTGCCCATGCAACAACAACAACACACAGATAAGGTTGAAGAACTCCAGGTTGAGGCTGAATAATTATGGGCATCATTCATCCTGTACATCAGAAGGTACGAGAAGCAACGGAATCAACATAAAAGGTAATGCTGAAACATATCAGTTTTGACCTTGTGAAGAAATTGAAGAAGATGAAGGAAAAAGTGCAACAGGAAGTGGAGAGTGTAACGAAAATCTTACAATATTTTCAAGGAAAACATGGCATAAGTGAGAAAATGGAGAAATAATCTTTGCGTGGCTCAAGACGAGCCACAGGTGAGTGTTGGGGGGATGTTGGGGATAGGGATAGGTAAGCAGAATTCACTTATAATTATGCTTAAGCATGGAAAGGAGCTAAGGAAAAGGAAGAAGAAGGAGTTGCGGCAGAGGCACTGATGGAATGAAGGAAGGAAGATTGGATGGAGGGAAAAAAGGGGAATGAGGTATGATAGAGACAGATAAAGGGGAATCAACTGAAGAGAAGATGTAACGACAGAAGAAAGGCCATGATAGAGGAAAAGGATGCAACATAGAAATAAGGTGACAAAGTGGAGCCATGTTAGAAGGCGTGCAATGGCACAACAGTAAAAAAGTGACAAGTCATAAATATCATGGGTACGAGGTCCGCAAGAGCCATCGGAATCCACACATATGAAGGTATCTTTGTATGTTAAGCCGTTAGTGCCTACTGTCATGTGTTGCTAGAATAGGAAAGGCATCATGTTGGCTAAGTACTAAGAAAACAACATAAAAAGAGTCTCTAAAGAGCCTATAAAAGGAGGAACCCAAGATGTATGCGAGTTAGCCTCTTCAGTGTTGTGATGATCGGGTTGTATTGTTTGTTAGTTTTTTCTAAGTGCATTAAGTCACGAATCTGTAGCTAAGTGCACAAAAGTGTAGATGAGACTGAGTCGATCTAGGATGTGTGCGGATCAGTAGTAGATTTAAGTAGAGAAATACCAAATATAGCAAAGAAGTGAGCATGAGAGGAGAGAGGAGTCTATAAAGATAAGCAAGGAAGATCTAGAGTAGAGGCTGCAACTTAGTGCGCAGGCCAAAGGTGCCATATATTTCTCATGCCAAATGAAGAGAGCCTTTGTGGTTTTTCTCGGATGGGTTTCCACGTTAGATTTTGTGTTTTACGTGTAAATGTTGAATGTATTTAAGTTGCATGTGTCTATATTGTTGTGAATGAATGTGTATGTATTTTCTTATGAATGGGTTTATATACATTAGTCGCATTGTTATAAGTTGAATGTATCTATGTTGTACTGGGTTTAATGCTGCATTATTCATAAGAGAGGGAGTGTGTTTGTTCCCAGCTACGTATAGTAAGCATAAATAATCCAGCCACATGATTCAGTTGAGCACCTTGGTGATATCCCAATGGACGTGAAATACCCCACCCAATTGCAGAAACCTAATTCTGGCAGTTACCCATAGAAATATATATCTGGTGAGACTGCATTTGTGTCGCAAGTGTTTCCAACTAGGATTTGCTCTGTCAGGTCAATATCTTGGCATTTGTTGTGCGCAAGAGGGAAGGGACTGAACATGGGTTGAAGAGACACGAGAAGGCCAACATAATGGCCATGTTCACCCTCCTTTATGTGAATGGTCATTATCTAATGTTATCAATCAACTAATGGAATCTAAATTGTTTGTTTCCTTTACCTTTGTCCAATTACATGAAAATCTCTAGCATTGATCTTATTTACACAACAAGATCGTGGTTGTTCACAAAAAATTCCTTCATAATAAGCCTCAATCACATTGATGTGTGTCAATGATCGATATCACCTAATCAAATCTATACGACTTAATCCTAGTCATTCATGGTGAGACCCCCTTTATTATGTCCCAATAATGTTCATATGTTTGAATGGACAAGATTCATTGATTAGACCAACATGATTTAGTTTGGGTCATTCATCTTGAAGGCCTCCATGTTAAGGATTATATGCACCTTAATTTGTGCAAATGGTGTTTATTTAATGGTATAAGATGCTTAGGTCAATGTAGGTCATTGGAACAATGACCCATCCCATTAAAACATGGCCACGTAAGGTTGTGTAGATGGAATAGATATAATGATTCATTGATCCCACATTGATCTCAACCACTATATATTTTAATTCTCCAATATAGTTCCCAATGAACAATTTGAACATATATTAACTAACAGGATTTATGCTTCCACTGATATTTTATGCAAAGTAATGTACCACTATTGCTGATAAACCATAATATTTAATGCTTGGGATATGTTTAAACAAAATATGACAAGTAAACCATAGATTTTTCTCAAAGACATTTCATCAAACACTTCTTATGCAAACTTCAATTTCTTCATATAACTATTGATTTTTGTCCATACAATCCTGATGTTGCAAGTAAGAGATTGGATAACACTCTGTAACGTCCCCATACATCATTCCGACTATAGGAGGGAGTAATTATGAATTTCACATTTCTAAATTTCACCACTTGGGACATTATTCAAATTAATAACTAATAAATGAACATGTAAGTGTATGGATATAATACACAATTAAAATACAAATATACTTTACACACAAAGAATGCATAAATCAACACATTCATCACAGAAAGTAAATATAATATTTTCACAACATAGAAAAAGATAATACTTATCTTTGAACATAAGAAGATCCAAGGAATTGTCTATGGAAGGGAATTTTTCAACCAAAACGTAGGCATCAAATGAATATACCATCCCCAAGCCAGGCTATGAGGCCACTAGGGAAAGGAAACAACTACAAGCTTCTCTTTCTCAACCAAAAACCCATTTTCTCTCCTACTTCACCAATTTGTTCACCATTGAGAACTACATGCATATATATCAACCATCTTAGCCATGGAACTCTCTTCCACTACCCCACACAACACAAGGAAGGCCCACTCTTTCTCTACTGAACAATGCCTTAGAAAACCCAACCCTTAAAATGCTATTTAGTGCGTGTAGAAAGATTCCAACTTGGAGTATGCTTTTAGAGAACCTCTTGTAATGACCAATTCATTGCTTCTCAAGCATCTGGTAGAAACAAATACATAGTTGATAAAGGTTCCTATCTTGCCTAGCCTCTATCCTCACCTACAACCATCCTCTTCACTCTAATGTATGCAATTTCCTCTTTACAATGGTAATTCATGTTTAGTTTCATAGTATGATAATTGGTAATGGAAAAAATAGCTTGAAGGCTCAAAGTGGTGTAAAAATATACATGGAAAATGAGTGATAGACTCCAAAGGAGATGAGAGGATTGGTGAAAATACAATTAACATTACTTTTTTCCATAAAAGGAAGGATGCTTACAATTGTCATAAATGTATATTCATCTAATGCTCACATAACTACATGAGAAGAATTTTCCCACCAACCTCACACATGCATTCAATATTTGGATTTGATAAGTCAAAATAATATAATTGCCTCATTTAAGGCACATGGTAGAAAATGGATGATGTCTAAGGTTTACAATTGGAAAAAAGGATTTAATCTCCCATAGGCCACCTTTTCTCTCCCTCTCTAGTGGAAACATAGTCCCTCTAGTGCTCTTTGCATAGCCATCTTGGACCATTTTATTATTTTCCAACATAATATTTACATATATTTTACGTCATAATGACAAGCCAATCACGTGTCCTATATAGAAATATTTAATTATTCACTCCTATATATTCACTAGTCAAGCCTTGACCTTGAGTGCCACACTAGGAATCCTTACTAGCATATACACATCATTTTATATAATCGGATTTAATACATTCTGAGGGTCAAAACTGGGGGTAATGCATTTCCTACTATATTATGAAAGGGTGGTTTCAACCCCCTATGTTATCCCTAATATATCCAATATCTCTTATTGTCCATCATCGTTGAGTCTAGGGAGAGGTAATGTTGTATAAAGTATCCACCTAGATTTAGCTCCATACATTCTTTAAAAAATACAAAAGAAAAATATTTCTTGGAGTGATCGACAACTATTGCATGGGAAAAATGGTTGCGTGAGAACTAGAGCCGAGTGTTGGGTGATTGTATATGGCGTTCTACAGGTCGCAGTCCTGCTCAAAGTGCCTATATTGTGGGCAGGATTCCTGGTGCGATGCAGAGGAAGATTCAGTAGAGGAATCTCTATGATCGATCAGTAAGGATCTGGCTCGAATGGATCCACTCCCAGATCTGAGTTCGTAGGAACGTCGACGGAACTTAGATGAAGCATTCAAATCTCTGGTGGCTTCCACGCCCCATCTTCCTTTCTCGAGACCAGATTCCAGTGATGATAACTTTGTCAAGAGAGCAGCAACCCTGAGAATCGAGATCATGTCTGCAGCTTCAAGATTGAAATACCTTACACTGAGTGAGAAAGGCCTGATAGGGAAGTTTACTAGAATTTGGCCTTCACCAAAAATTATGGATACATGGATAAACAAGAATTGGTTTCCCTTGATCTCTGGGGTCCTACAACATTGATTTCGTGGAAATGGATTCTTCACCTTCTTATTTGAAAATAAAGAAGACATAGATCTCATCTTTAGGAGAGAGACTTACTTCATGGGTCCCTGTGGATTATACTTAAATCGTTGGATTTTATCTTTCGATATAGAAAAAGATGTGCAATAAGTGGTCCTGGTATGGGTCCGTCTACCCCGCCTTCGTTTGCACTACTAGAATAATGAATCTCTGCAAGAAATCGAGAACTCCCTTGAAAATTACATCGACAAAGCAGAACCAAAGGGCCCTTTGTTTTGCTGTGCAAGGATCTGCATGGAAGTAGATCTAGAAAAAGGGCTGCTAGAAGTTGTAAACCTGTACATGGATGGATGGGAACACATACAAAAAGTATATTATGAGCAGTTACCCTTTATGTGTAAGAAGTGCCATGAATATGGTCACTTTGTCCAAAATTTCCTAAAAATAGCTCAAGAAATTATAGAAAAAAAGCAAGAGGAAGGATGGTGGAAAGTTAAAAGGGAAAGAAAAATGGCTTCACTAGTCCCATTATCAAGTGGATCGTAACCAACGACAAGCAAGGAAAATCCTCAAGAAGTAAAAGAAGCTTCGACTAACAATCAATTTTAGGCACTACATATGGAAGAGGAAGAGACTCCATCTCCAGAAATAATATCAGTAGAAGCAGAAGAAGAAGAGATCCCAACAAATACAAGTATTCTCCCCCCATATCCCATGAATGAAAGGAATGAAAAAGCATATGAAGGGTCCACAACACCAGGGGGCTCCTGGGTAGAGATGGTAAAACATATAAAAGTTACACAACATGCTTTCTCCCTAGAGAAATCGCCTCCAAAAGGCTCCCAAGAACTACATGATGTAGCTCTACAACCGAACACAAGAGGAAGAAAGTCGCAAAGGTATCACAGATAATAGGAGGAAGAAAGAGATATGGAATTGGGAAGACAACAAATCCTCAAGGAAACAAAACTTCTACAATATCCTAGAAACCCAGGAGGGACCAAAATGGAGGGTAGATCTCGACCAAGATATCAATCACATAAGAAATGATGAAAGCCATCTCTTGGAACTGTAGGGGGATAGGAGTCTCAAGAAAAGTAGAAGCACTAAAAGATATAATAAAATCTGAGAGGCTTGACATACTGCTAATCCAAGAGACAAAAATGCTGGAAGTGGAGACTATGGCACTCTCATATTTCTGGAAAAAATTCCATGGGAAAGCCATCAGCTCCAAGGGAGCATCTAGACGAATAACTACCTTAATTTCAAATAAATTTTCAATAAAATCAACGAGGGAAAGCCATCATTGGCTACTCACTGAAATCTAGGAAAAGGATGATCCAACTCCAATATACATCTGTAATGTATATGGACCAACACATTCTAGAGATAAGGTAATATTTTGGGAAGATATCTCCAAGCTAAAGGAGTATATGTGAGGAAAACATCTCATCATTGCCAAGGATTTCAATACTACTAAGTCACGGCTAGAGAAACATGGAGGAAAAAAGGTCATAGATCCATATGGTGAGAAGATGGAGGACTTGATCTCAGATATGGACTTGCTATATACTCCACTGAATAACAAGAAGTACACCTGGAGCAACATAAGATCTGGGGCAAGTCACATTGCGACAAGACTGGATAGATTCTTGGTAATTTCTTCTTTTCTTCAAAAATATCTTCTCCTAGCATATTTTTCCCTACCATCAGCAGTCTCCGATCACAAGCCCATTTCCTTGACTTTAACCCCACCTGTCAATATTGGGCCCATTCCATTTCGCTTCAACCCGATTTGGCTACAAGATGGAGAAATATTTGATTTAATTCAAAAGGCTTGGAATATTCAATGTCAAGGATCGCCCATATTTATCTGGGAATTGAAGCTTAGATCTGTGCGTTCTGCAATTAAAAGCTGGGTAAAAAATGTTTACAAGAATCCTAGTCACCATAAAACAAGATTGAAATAGAACTGGTCGCTCTCCACTTAGACATGGAAACGAAAGAGGTGACTCCTATGATGCTGATCCAGGAAAAGGAGTTGAATATTAAAATATTAAATGTTGCAAGGCATGAGGAAGAGGAATGGAGACTAAAGTCCAGACAACTATGGATAAAAGGACGATATAGCAATACAAATTATTTTCATAAACAAACAAAGGCTCGGCAAAGCTTCAACGCCATCAAATAATTAAAATAAAACGATGGAAATAAGATCGTAGGGCAGTAGGAAATAAAAGTCTAGGCCTTTAACCATTTTCGAGAACTATACTATGATAGGGAGAGACTGACCCAGCTGCACAATCAAATCTCCTTTCTGGAATACCAACACTCATCAATGACAAATAGAACAAAGAGCTAGAAAAACCTATTCTGGAATTTGAGATTAAAAATGAAATATGGTCTCTTCAAGCTAACAAAGAACCTGGACCAGATGACTTTACCATAAATCTCTACAGAGTAGTGTGGGATATCATAAAAGAAGATTTAAAAAGAATTTTCAATTAGAACAAGAAGAAAGAAAAGACCAGTAAAGCCACCAAATCATCCTTCATGTCCTTAATTCCAAAGGAAAAAATCCCTATCTCGTTGGATAGATTCAGGATAATTTCATTATGCAACACCTCGTACAATATCCTCTCGAAAATCTTGGTCAACAGAATGAAAAACATCATGGGTCATCTCATCTCATAATCACAAGGAGGTTTTGTATTTGGGCGCTAGATACTTGATAATATAATTATAGTAAATGAATCTATCCAGTCCAGCATGGAGATAAAGCAACAGGGTATGTCTATTAAATTGGACATGGCCAATGCATTTGATAGAGTGAACCATCTCTTTCTCTTTGAAATCATGTCCAAACTCGGGTTTTCTAAAAGATTTTTCAGATGGGTCAAAGCTTGTGTCACCATCCCATGGATTTATCCATTAGTAAATGGTAGAATTACTAAGTTTGTATAGGCAACAAGGTGTCTTCGACAAGGTTTCCCTATGTCCCCCTTCCTCTACCTTTTGGTAATGAATCAATGAGCATGAAACTTCAACAATTGCAAGAATTCGATGAATTAAAAGGTTTGAAGATAACTAGAGGATTCAAAGTTGTCAATCATGCACAGATTTCAGATGAAACCATATTTCTCGGGGGTGTGTATTCTATCATTGCATAAAGATTCATTGGTGTCTTATTTACCTTTCTAAAATACTCTGATGGAAAAGTGAATTTTGTGAAGTCAATATTCTACGGATAGAATTTCCCTCCAGGCACCATGGCAAGGATAGGAAGTACGCTCGGGTTCGAAGGCAATGTAGCATGGAATTTCTTTAATTACCTCGAGATGCCAATCTTCAAAGGGAAGAAAAGAGTTGTTGATTGGAAAGGGATGGTCGACAAGATAAAAAATAAAATCTCTTCTTGGGGGACAAGATGGCTCAACCCTACCGGAAAGCTAGTTCTTATCAACTCCATTCTCGTTCCCTATCCCATATATGCATGTTTGATCTCGCTATCTCCCAAGAAAAATTTGAAATATGTTATGAAAGAAATCATAATATTTCTATGGAAAGGAGGAAAATCAAGCAATCAAAAAAAAATTCATCCAGTGAATTGGAGCATAGTCTGCACGCCAAAAAATTGTGGAGGTGTTGGAATAAGACACTCTATTAAAATGAATCTGGATTTGGGAGCCAAAATTCTTTGGACAACTGTTTCTAGCAAAAGCACGTGGTGGAAAGAGATTATACAAAAAAAATATATGAATGGGGATAGAAGAATATGTGTGGAAATAATTGATCAGGACAGAAAAGGAACACCTATTTGGGAGCTATGCAAGAAAGATGCATACATCCTCCAAGATTAACTCTAATGGAGTCCAGTAAATGGAAAATGGATAAAGGTTTGGGAAGATAATATAGGACCTACTTCCCCAGCCATCTTCCAACGGGATGTAGCAGAGCTTAATAACTTGATGGATCATGCAAATATCTACACGTTGTATGACCTCTCAATATGGACGAACCATGGGAGATGGGACGGTTGGGATGATATGGAGGTCCCAGATAGCTTGTGTCCAGATTACAATGCATTCCTCTATATGCTCCATGGGTCAGCTCTTATTCATCGTATTTTATCATATGGAAGAAGTTGGGGTAAAACTGGTGTATACTAGGTAAAATATGGTTATAGAATAGTAGTCAACCCTCAAAACAGTAGTGGCGTTGACAGGAAATGATCCAAATTTTGGTGCAAGGATGGGTTGCCAAAGAATAATGTTTTCTAATGTATTTTAACCCATTGCAAAACGTTGAATGTGGAGAGCCTCAGGAAGAGAGGTGTTCTTGGCCCCATTAGATGTATCATGTGTAAAGACGTATAAGATTCCTTGGAACACCTTTTCATTGAATGTAAGTTTTCGCAAGAGGTTTGGCAAAGGGTGTTCAAGGATCCGAACTTCGATTTAATGTTGGCAACAAATTGGAGCGACTTATTTACATGCTACAAATACTACTACCAGGGATTGCTCTTTGAAAAACCTAATTTTGCAAGAGCATGGGAAGCTCTTCCAAAATTTATTTGTTGGAAGCTATGGACAATAAGAAATAAATAAATTTTTGAGGATAAATAAAACAATCCAGGCAAAGTTTTAGCCTCGACAAAGGCAATTTGGGTGGAGGATTTAACCATAAGGAGAATAGCCAATATCAATAAGGAACCATTGACAACATCAGAAATAGTTTGGGTTTCTGATTTTCTAGTGACCCCATCCTCTACTCCTTGGATTCAACCCCAATTTTTTTTTAAATATCAGAATTGGAAATTGAGAATGAGTTTTGAAGAATTCAATATTTGGTGGAAGAAACTTAGCTGCAAGTCTTTGTTCTTTGACGGAGCCTTGAAAGGAAACCCCTGGTTGGAAGGTGTGGGTGGAGTCTTTTTTTACTATAAGGGATACAAGATGAATGATTACTCTTGGGGAATTGAAAAGAAGACAAATAATGGTGTCGAATGGCTAGCATTAATTAAAGGTTTGGAGCTTGCAAGGAATGTTGGCATAGAGGAACTGGTGGTTTTTGGTGACTCGATGATGGTCGTAAGGGAAGCAAGGAATCTGGTGAAGAATCACAAGAACCTAGTGACCAAGAAACATCACATCCTAAAATGCATGGTTAATGACTACATAGCTATTAATTTCCTTCATCTCCTGAAAGAAAATAACTAGCAAGAAGACATAATGGCTAATAAGGGTGTCGATCTAGAATTTAGCATCTTAGTTTGCGATCAAAAGGTCTACAGGAGAAACTTGATACCTTAAAAGTGACTCCAATTTCTATTTGCAATGTTTTGTTTTTGTGTTTTTTTACTTGGGTAGTTTTTCAGGAGATACAGGCTGGTAAAGGATGAACAAGGATTCACAAATGTGGTTCTCCTTTGGGAACAAACTGAGCTCATATCTATGTAATCATTTATTCAATTTTTTATAAAAGCCTCTCAATCGTTCTTGTTTAAAAAAAAAAGATTTAGCTCCATAATGAAGCCTTGATACTATACCCAATTGCAGATTTACCTCATTCCCTGGAGGAAAAATGCAAGACTTCTATTGGAATGGAAATTATACTTTTTAATCCATTATGGAAAAATAAAAGTTCAGCATATTCCATAATATAGAATATTTTCTTCCCAATAAACTAATAGAAATGACTATCCTCATAATAGATGATCAAAATTAAAAGCATCCCATGGTCCATATAGATTAAATCCGTTGAACTATGATAAAAAAAATATATCAAAATTTGCAATATTGTTTTTGAAGGAGTCAAATATTGGGAATGTGTTAAATCATATAGCTATCTCTACATTCATTAGACCTTTTAAATGATGTTGACCTCCTTCAAAATATTTTATTCCTTCTGGTTTAATTCCCTGTAGATATATTTAAAATATATATATCATCAAAGGAAATAGAGTCATCTGTATGCAATTTACCCACTAAATCATCAAAACCCTAACCTAATTTTAATTATATATCTAAAGCACATTTCGTGAGTAGCTTTAGAGCATGGAATACATCACGATTATTTGAACCTAGCTCATGGCCTCTCTTAAATATTATGAAGTGAGAATTTGAAAGGAAAAGGATCCCACGAACATTATTCTAAGAAAGGTCACCTTGTATAGAGCCCATCAAAGAATCCCCAAGTAATAGATTTATCGATGTGCTCTAAAAAATGAGTATCTCTCCATAACCTAAAATAACATCATTTCCACTTCTAACCTAGTCCCCGTTTTCAGACCTCTAAGATAAATGTTGAGTTATTACTAGGAATGATTGGACTAATATATTTGTGCAATAATCCTATTTGACCTACTATCACAAGTGGTTTCCTTCCACAGACTTTTGGTTTCTAAGGAAAGACCAAAGGTGTGAATATTTTTTAACCCCCAACCCCATACCTCCTTTGGTTTTTCTAGGCCTTGTCATTTTATAGGTGGGAAGCTCCATTTCTCCTTTCTTCTTGTCCAAAGAAATTTAAAACACATCTTTCTAATTTTCTCCAAAACCCCCTTAGGGATATGGGCTAAAGAAAGCTAGAAAACATGAATAACCTCTAATACTAACTTAATCAAAGTCATCCTCCCATTGATTGATAACCACCTATTACAACAAATATGAATTCTTCTTTCTATCTTTTCCAAAATCCACCCCCACTTTGTTTCTTTTGTATCCATTATGCTTCAAGAGGAACCCATGATATTTGAAACCATCATTAAATACTATGAAATTAAATGGAATGATCATTTTGATATTTTCTATTGCATCCAGTTCCAAATTGAAACTGTTGATGTATTTGTAACTTCGGAATGTATTCACTTGTATATCTTATGTCGTGTACCCTGATGTTTATTTTGAGAAGTATCTATAATGTATTTGAGTCATGTCATGCCCTGATGTTCCTATCGGGAGGTTCTATAATGTAAACAAGTCATGTCAAGTCATTGTGGGTAACCCTCCTATTGTTCAAGGGTTAAAGTCCCCATAGTTCCGAGGCACTAGGGTTATTAGACTCTCCTAGAGAAGTAAGCCCTAGTGAGTCATTGTCAAGTTGAGAATTAGTATAAATAGAGAGTGAGCCTCTCTATTTATCACACACTCACTCACACTCAGTTGTAGCGCATAGCTGAGGAAGAAGAAGTTGCTGGGGCTAGAGAGAAAGAGGCTACTGCTGTTGAGATATCATCTTACTATTTTTGGGGCTTTGCTATTGGTGCTAATTCTATCTCTGAGGAAGTTGCGGGGTTTTCTCCTTTATGGTTTCCCCGAGGAAAATCTTTGTGTTCATTGTCTTATGTGTTTGATTGATGTGCTTGTTATTCTCTCAATTAAGATCCTAAGTTAATGCTAGCTTAAATGATAAAAATCTAACAGAAACAAAATGTAGCAGACTTTTGAACATTCAATTACATTCTAGTGGCACTATTGTATGTTCCCATTATTTCTTAGAACTTAGCCTCATCTCTAAAACTTCCATTTTTTAACAACAATACATCATCCACAATTAGTGGATGACTCATGAATAGATTTGTCCCCACTTTAACACCAACAATTTAACTTTGTCTTACTGAAACTTTAATGACTTTGCCCAAGCTCACTTCCACTCGTAGAAAGATACAAAGTGAGAGTGGACACCCCTATTTGAAGCCTCTTGAGGGCCTAAAAAAAATGTTAAGTTAGCCATGTTTAGTAGTGAAAAGGACATAAAGAAAATGCACCCCATTATCCACTTGATCACAACTAGAAGATAATCCACATGTAATACCAACAATCTTAGATATAACCAACATGTTCAATTGTAAGCCTTTAACAAATCCAATTTAACAACAATTACAAAATGATTTTTTTCCATGATGAAATGAAAAGTACCCTTCTGCAACGCTAGTTGCCTCATAAATCAATCTCCCTACTAAAAACCCAAACTGCCCCTGAAAAACAACTCTAGAGAATATCGTTTGACTCGAAGGGCCATAACCTATGAAATAATTTAGAAAAGAAAATCACATAATGATATTGGCCTAAACTCCTGAAAGAAATAATATATTCCTTCTTTGGAATGAGAAAGAGAAAGAAAATTAGAATTAAAAGTTCTTTAATACCTTTTCACATTGTTTAACGTCATCATGGATACTAAACATACCATAAAGTTTATAAACACCTCTACTATACACCCATTTTGACCAACTCGTTTTGTCTTTCTTAAATGAAATGTTTGTTTTTTTAAAGTAACAAAACTTATCATAATTCACTTAAAAAGACATATAATGAAAAAGTTTTTATCATTTAAAAAAAAAATTATTCCAAAACATTTTAATTATGTCGAAGGCATTTTCTCTATGGAGACGTAGTCTCGCAAGATTCCTTGTCTCCCTGGCCATTAACAAATTGACAGGTGTCGCGACCGAATAGCAAATGGAGACTGGACACCTGTTGTGTCGGATTTCAAATGAAATTATTTCCATGTTGATCAAATGGCATGATGGACATTTTTTTTAGTTTTTTTTACTCCAGTTTAGTTGGGTCCCCGATTTTGTAGTCTCGATTCGGGAACTTCTGTCCCGTAGACCGCATGTGTCGTCTGTGTTACAGCTGGTGCTGCAGGTGAATGGATTGATGGATTGATTGCCAATTGCAGATCGTTCTTTGCAGTTGGTGTTTACTGTGTTTTTTGGACAGGTGGCATGCGTCTTTTCACTACACTTCTATTTGTTGTCCTAAATGATACTGGATTTTACTGTCCTTCCCTGCATTTCATTTCTCTCGATTCAGAGGAGACCTTGCCAAGACTTTACACCGACGATTTTGCGAAAGTTTCCGTCTACCGGTTTTTGTGGCTTTACCTTGAGAAATGTAGGACGGGTTTTCTGTGTTTACACTCACAATCTGTGGGGTCGTTTTGGTCGAAGTTTCGTTTCACTGGTGCTTCACTCAATTGAATACACTTTGCCCATGTCCCTTCATCCACTGACATTTATGTTTCATCAATGCATTGTTGCTCAATTAATGCAAGAGAGCTTGTTTAAATAACTAAGAAAAAAAATATATCCATCTAATACTATTATTATATTAATTTAATATTATTAAAAAAATGTTTAAAGATATCATTAAATCCATATTTATATATTAAATAAATGGAATATTTATATATATTTTTACATTACATCCACCCGTTTAGACCAATTCGTTTGTCCCTCTTAAAGGAAATGTTTGTAAAATTATACTTTTATTAGTCCCTGCCCGGCTAGCAGGGACTCTTGTAATTGGCTTGCCGCCATTTGCATTAATCAGCACGCTAACCAAAACATGTTTTAAACAATTTTCCTAAGTTGTAAACATTCCTTTCCAGCTGCCTTTCTATCAACCTGGATGCCTTTCCATTAACCAATCAAATAACCACCAACCGTTTCATCCACCAATCAACAAATTGGAGGTCTTATTTGGCCTCATCCTGAGGCAATAAGAGAAAAATGTCATTGTTTTCCTATGGTTTTTTGCCTTCCATCCAAGCTATGAGCAATTGCAAATCAATTTTGAAATAATGCTAGCATTACTTGTCGACATTAACTTCCAGGTATTGTATTTTACATATTTTCATTCCCAAAATTCCTTGCTTCATTGAATTGCTGAGTGGTGTGCTTTAGTGCACGTGTTTGTCTGGGCATGCACCTGTCTGTTGGCATGATTATCCTTTGCCAGTTTCCATTCTCTACACTTGGAACTAGCTCAATCCTTTTCCAATCCTTTGCTAGTTTCCAGGTGGTGTGGTTCACCATGCTAGCTCCTTTGCATGCTTTACAAGTGTATTTTCCTTTGATCGACAGATGGGGAAGGATAGGGAAGGGAGAAGCTGTTATAGGCAAGCTTGAGCTTAAAAGGCTCAAACTTTGGAAAGTCCAAGTACCTCTTTGGAAATTCCAAGTACCTCTTCATGCTTGCAGGTCCAAATCCCTCTGGGAGGAAGCTACTGGATCCACAAGCAAGCAAAGGTTACACAAGCAAGAAAGCAAAGTTGTAACAAAGGTAACAACAACCCTGCACTCAAAATCATCTTAGAAAACTAGTTGCAATATCTAAATTATACCTTGTATAGCACATAAACTACTTTACTTCAAAAGTTTTAGCCTGAGATTAAAGGCCAATTGTCAACATTATTATTATTAATCTTGAAATTTCCAAATACCCATCCTAAAACAAGGGCAAGCATGAGTACCCTGTAATTGACAACTGATGCAATTAATAACATGAAGAAATCGTGAAAACCTACCAATATATTTGAATGAGAGAGATGTGAAAAGAGAGGGCTCTTCAACCTCGCGGTCCTGCCCAGATTGGCTGCTACTAACAAAGTCGCCATGGCATCTCACCTTTAGACAAACAATGTTCAACGGAGAAAGAGATACAAGCATGGAAATTGACAGACTCTAATATTTGTATAAAAAATGTACACGGTGAAAAATGATGGTTATACTTGCTTGTTGCTCGTGCTTCCTGTTCATGTTCAAGTTTAGAGTAGTCCTGATTCATTTTAAGCTTAAAACGGGTCTGAAACATGTTTAAATGTTGTTACTGCAATATTTACAAATTAGATATTATTAATTCCTCTAGCTGAATGTATTGAGCTCCTTGGCTAGTTTCAGAGGGCATGTGACAGGTAAATTAATATGCATAAGAAAACTAAAACCGAGAGGATAGCCACCACGGGTTACCATCAGCACTATCGCCTTCCTATGAAAATAATTGACAAAAATAACTTACCATTCATCCTTAAAATAAAATGAAAGGCATTGTGATGATACCTGATGACCTACATCCCATATAAACCTATCCTCTGGACAAATCAAACACGTGATGAATAGCCACGGTTAGATCGACAACATCGAGCCTACCTCGTAGGTGGCCTCCAATTTTTGACACACCGAACACAAGCTCTGCTCTAATCTCTGTGGCGAGTTGCTCCAGATCCTGCAAATTATTATTTTTATTATGAACCTACCAAATTAGACCACAGATAAAAATAATTCATGTCCTTGGAAACAAATATTGAAGTAACAGATAAGATAAATTAGGCTTCATACCCGTATCGAGAGATTCTTTAGGTTCTTTGGATAATTGATGGTGTCAAGCAACCGTGTGGGAGGTTTCTCAGCTAAGAAATTAGTCTTTGGAGCAATCTCCACAGCGGTCATTGCGTTTTTCATTTTTTCTCCATCGGAATTATTGAGGCTAGAAAACAATATACAAGGCTAGTGCATATTTCCATGCAACAAACAATTTTTATTTTTTATAATCTGATTATCAAGCAAAAATAGAAGCAAGCATATTGAGAGTAACACAAAAGATTAATACTGCAAATACCTTTCTTTTAGCTGTTACACTAATCTGTTGAAAAGTGCAGGGGATTTCCTATTATAACAACGTACTATTTCGAGAATCCAATTCTTGTGGGAACCATTGTTGTGTAAAGGAGACTTGAATGCAGAGAGAAAACCTGAGTGTATGTTTACCAGAGCGACGAGCTAGCATGACAACCGTAACATCATTTGTTTGCTTGTGTTTTAGCTTTTCCAATGGAGGTTTGGCAGTCATCCATTGTCTTTGTAGCTGCTAGATATCTCTGGAGTGCTTTTGATCCCAATATTTTGTCCTTGGGCTTCTCACCTCATACAAAGCAAGACATTCATGTTCCTCCACACTATGCTTCTCACACCTCCGCACCTACTTAGCAAGAGCACTAATCCTGCAATAAGCACAAATCCATGAATAAATCTATCCATCAGAGGAGTGATACACCACACTTCAAGGAGATGGACGATGGGCACGCTAAAGACAATCGTTGCCGTACTACTGACAGTCATCAAGTGGTGTGGTTCATCATTTCAATCATTGTACCATCCTTCTCAGTCACAGGTGATAAATATGATTCTGGGAAGGCAAGCTACAACTTGTGTTGGTTGGTACTAGTAATAGCTTCTTTGAAGTAAGAATTATTCTTCGCCGCATCAAAACAAGGATTTGTAGAAGCTCAATTTATTATGTGGAAAGGATCCCAGTGGTCTTCATCAACGTTCCTGCAAACTCAAGACTGCTAATAGATTCCTTGAACATGTTATCGCTAGGCCTCTAGAAACTTCTACCTCATACATCTGGTGGATGCATGGCCTAAACGTGGCAAGTGTATGAAATGAGTTGATAGGCATAAAGGAGTTTGGTGCATACGAAGATTATAAGTTATCAATGATTCTCGTGATGTAATTAACAGTTTGTAAAAACGCGTGTTTCTATGTTCAATCGATGTCAACGAGTGGGATGTCAAGTCAAATCAATGTTACTTATTGGTGGGTTCAATGCCCTTGTTTCACGAAGCCCCATAATTGTTGGGTGGCTGCCGCAGGTCCTAAGAATTATGGATTCAGTCTGCCCCCCGCTAATAAACTAGCTCTTGGTAACTTTATCCCCCAACGCCTTTAACTTTCAATTAAATCACATGAACGCGTGTTATCAGTTTATAATCGGTGCTCATTGATTTCTATGCAATAATATTTTCTACATGTCTTGTATTATTTCATTCACCAACATCAATTTTTGTACAGTGGAAGCTCTCTTAATGGCTTCAACATGGGCAGTTAGTTTCTTTATAAATGTAGTAATATTGCTTTAACTAAAAGTCTAGAATTTTATCATGGAGTAATTCAGGAGGCTTAAAGCAATAATGCACATCAAATTAAATGAGCAAAGGAATAAAAGACTAACTTCCACACCAAGACTCTCTTTCAGGAAGGGAAAACCCTGCATTTCAATTAACCTGTGGCTCTATCTTAAATAAATGAAATACGCACATAACAATTTGAAGACCTTACAGCTCCTCATAGTGTTATTAAAATAAGAATAACCAAAACAAATATTTTTGTGCGATATTAACTTGTATTGCTCACTAGGTTATGAAAACGTAGAGTGATAATTCCTTGTTGTTGGATACACTACTAGTGGACAAGTTATATGGTGGTCAAATCTAAGTAAGTATGGTATAAAGCTATAGGTAAACCCTCTAAGTAAGTATGGTATAAAGCTATAGGTAAACCCTATATTGATACATAGTAATAATGTCTGTAACGCTTGGTAACGATAAAAGAAAATACAGAAATAAAATGGCTAAACCTTAATGAAATATAGCCAGATCTCCATTTAGTAATGTTAGTTAAACCCTAAGTAAATACAGGCTAGGACTAAAAGCTACAATTAAACCCTAAGAAATGTATGGTTATACTTGACATATATATAATAATAATTCTTCTAATGTTCGAAAGTAAATCAACAAAGCACAAAGTATAAGACTCTAATCAATTACAAATCCATGTCTCAGTTCACTCTAAGAATATTACGCGTAGAAGTTCAAGTTCAAAGCTACAGTAAACCCTAAAGAGTAAAACAACGCTACCAAAATACAAAGATTTATATAAATATATTCTAAATAAAGAAGTTGAACATAAAACCTTAAGTAATTAACAATCCATAGTTCAAAGTACATTCAATTCATAATTATCCACAAAACAAAAGGAAAGGCTAAGTTACCACATTACTAAGGAATTTTTACTTTTCTGAAAAAAAGTGTTTTTATTTTTAAATAATTACTCTATTTTTTTAAAACATCTTTTATTTTTTCTTAACACAACACACTACTAAGAAATTACACTATCAAAAAAATTAACGAATACATGTGTAAAAAAAAATTAAAGAATACATGTGTAAAAAGGTAAAGTGCTGGGTATCTAGATTACATGTGTAAAAAGGTAAATAACTAGGTATCTAGATCTGAATGAAGTAGCCTCCGTGCAATCAAGCCAAGCCAATAACAATGCTTTTATGCAAATAACAACGCTTTCATACAAAGCTACACGCAGGGACTTGATGCCCTAGCAGCCTATCTTGTTTAATAACTAGTTGGAAACATATATTAATTTATTATTATAAAATTTTATTTAATTTTTTATTAAACTTATATATATAAACGATGCTAATGCATAAATACATTGGAACCATATCAATAAAGTTCTATACATTACATTAAAAAATTGTATATTATTAGTTTATGCTCCATGAAGATGGGAGATAAGGTATGATAATGTTTTTGTTTATTTATACCCAAACATTTTAATCTAAATAACTATGAAAAAATATGTATCTATCTAATACTTTTATTATAATAATTTAATATTATTAAAAAATGTTTAAAGATATCGTTAAATCCATATTTATATATTAAATAAATGGAATATTTAATATATACTTTTACATTACATCCACCCGTTTAGACCAATTCGTTTGTCCTTCTGAAAGGAAATGTGTGTAAAAATATACTTTTATTTAATAACTAGTTGGAAACATGTATTAATTTATTATTATAAAATTTTATTTAGTTTTTTATTAAACTTATGTATATATAAACGATTCTATTGCATAAATACATTGGAACCATATCAATAAAGTTCTATACATTACATTAAAAAATTGTATATTATTAGTTTATGCTCGAAAATGGGAGATAAGGTATAATAGTGTTTTTGTTTATGGATACCTCTCTAGAAAATAGAAGAACATTGTATATTTTTATTTTTATTTTATGTTCCATGTAAAGCATATATAAGATATAAAGATTTTGTATAATATTTCTCTTTATTGATACTTTTCTAGAAAATGCTAGAGAAATGTCTATACCATACAAAGAAGCTTATTTACATTATATTAAAAAGGTAAAAAAACATAGAATAAAAAGATTACATAATTATTTCAATGAAAGAATTGTATTAACATTGGGTTGCATAAATACATTCTCCTCTCTCAAGAAGGTTATTTACTTTACATTTAAAAAAAGATATATTAAAGAAATTGCATAAATATTTCAATAAAACAATTGTAAAATTGGAAGCATAGGTTGAAAACTTAAATTTTATTTTGAAATATCTAAATTAGATTAGAATATTTGTAAGTTTATTTTATTTTATTTTTAATTATTTAAAAATATAAATGATTAATAATATAAAAATAATTTTATAATTAAAAAAAATTATAATAGTAATTATCAACATTTATTTTTAAGGTCATAATTTAGTTAGAAATCGATTTGGTATATGAGACCTCTTTGTTTGTGAGATAAGTCTCTTTCGTGTAACAATTTGAGTGCTAAAGTTTACAGAGGTGTACATACCCTACCTCTCTTTGGATTTGAATTGATGACCTCCTAAAAAGAGACACATGTTCTTAATTAATTCTAATATTTTTTTTGTATAAATCTAAAAATATATATATAAATAGATTGTGTGTGTGTGTGTATATATATATATCTATTTTGTGTCTGTGTCAAAGAATTGTACATACCCTTGGTATGATCAAGAGTGTAAAGATGCTAGAAAATAAATTAATCAAACTACTACATATTCGATAAAAATGGACAAGATAAATCACTACAAAGCCTTAATTAAAAGAAAAAAAATGCATTAACTAAGTAAAAGGCGGGAAAATATCCTACACCTATCCAAGGTGGCTCCTAAAAAATTATGGAGGCAAATTCTAACTCGCAAAACAAAAGAAGACAATAAAATTTCTTTAAAAGATTGGAATTCCTATCTTAAAAAGATTTATGAATCCTTGGGTATCAAAGATAACATTCAAACCCTTCTTACAACGAAATAAGTTTTATCGTTAGAAGACATAGATTTCGGGGTTACGCGCTTGGCAAATGGAAAATCCAAAGACATTGAAGGCTACCAAGCGAAATTCTTAAAAATGGGAGGGCATGTCCTCATCCCGCACATCTACAAACTCTTTAAACTAGCTGTCAAGAAAGGGTTTCCTACACCTTGGACTCAAAGCCTCATTATTTTTATTTTCAAAAGTGGCAATAAAAATGACCCCTCTAAGTATCGAACTATTATGATTAGCCCTCTCTAAGCTAAGTTATATGGTACTATCTTAGAAAAGAAGATCAATGAATGGCTAGAAATGGAAGGTAAGCGGGCTAAAGGCCAAGCAGGTTTTAGAAGGAATCGTTCAACCACAGACCACCTCGTTATAGTTAGGATTATTGCAGAGGAATGCCGTAATAATAAGTCTGACCTATTTTGTTGCTTTGTGGATTTTAGAAAAGCTTTTGATAGAGTGCCTAGAAATAACATGTGGAATAGGCTAAAGGAGCTTAAGGTTCCTTTTGAGTTGAGAGTTGTCGCAATAAGGTTATACAAAAAAGGTCATTGCCAAGTTTAAGAATAACGAGGGGTGGAAAACATATATAAATTGTAATATTGGAGTTAAACAAGGTTTCCCCCTCTCCCCTACCCTTTTTTGGCATTTACATTGATAAGCTAGAAAAGTGTTTAGAAGATGCAGGTTGCGCCGGTACAATTTTAGCTGGGATAATTATCATCCTCCTACTTTATGCTGATGATATTTTTCTTATGGAAATGTGTCCTTCTAATATCGATAAGCAATTAAGAATTCTTAATGATTTTTTTTCTAACATGGTTATGGTTGTTAACATCGACAAAACAAAAATCATGCTTACAAAATCTAGGAAAGACACCTATGCAAATTTTATTTATGATAATATAAATCTAGAGGAAGTGACATCTTACAAGTATCTCAGAATTGATATTCGTTACAAGCTCAATTGAAACTATAGCATTGAGAAAATTATTAATGGATGGTGGAAAGCTTATTTTGGTCTTGAAAATAACTGTAAATCAACCAATCTAGTCATGTGGGATAAAAATAAGTTCCTCTTTGAAAATATTGTCATCCATGTTATCTTGTATGGTTGTGAAGTTTGGGGGTGGATCATTTCTATAGAATACTAGAGGAAGATTGAGCAAATCCATAAGCAGTTTATAACTTATAAGCTCAAAATTAAAAGCAATACACCTTATCCTAATATCCTCATAGAAGTGTGTCTTCCCCCCATTGAGAGCATGGCTATGACTAGGTACAAGATGTACACGCATAAGAAAAATAACATGGGAAACAAGGGACTTCCTAAAATTGTTTAAACTCAAGTTAAAACCAACTATGCCTCAAGCGATGTTGATGTGAAGATACCATGGCTTGGTTAAACCATTAGGGCATTGATGAAAATGACATTTTGCATAACATTGATAATGTAAAATATATTACTTCTAAGTTTAAAGAGAAATTTTGGTGTGAGGAAATTCAGCGTTAAGAGAAAATTAAGATACTATAAGGAGGTCATTAATCCTAACTTGGAAGATCAAAAGTATCTCTCGGTAGTAACTAGATCACGGAAGAAAATTAATATAGCCAAGATTAGAACGAACTCTCATCAACTCCATAGCGAAATATGGCGTTGGTCTATTCCTAGAACTCCATAAGCGGAAAGTGTTTTCCATATGTGTGATTTTAAGAGTGTTGAGGATGAAAATAATTTTCTCTTAAAGTGCCTTACTTACACCCACATTAGATCTGAGTTTCATAGTAGTTTCTAGAATACAAATATTTTTAAGCTCCTAACTTACCAAAACTATAGTGAGCTTGGAAAGCTTCTTGGCAATCTTTTTTAGCACATGAACATGATTTTAATGTAAACCAAGTATTATCCCTCTTAAGGTCCGATAGACCCAAGTTGGTCTTAGTGGACGTTAATTGCCATCATCATCATCAGCATCATTGGCATTGAGATTATACTCAAAGATAAGTAACCTCGATGGTAAGTGATAACCACTTACTTTTAAATTGTTCTTTATATTACACTTAAAAAAAGACACATTCTTTAAGAGATTGCATAAATGTTCTCTCATGGATGACATATATTTATATGAAAATATCAAAGAATTGTATTGACATTGGAGAAATTTTCCACCCAATCACAGGAATTAGGTATAAATACCACCCCCAAGTCGAGTTATGAGGCCACTAGGATGAAGGAAACACCTACATTCTTCTCTCTCATAGCCCAAAACCCATTTTCTCTCCTACTTAGCCAATATGCTCACCACGAAGCACTATAGGCATCTCACTTAACCATCCCAACCAGGGAACTCTCTTCCACTGCCCCACACAACACAAGGAATGCTTACTCTTTCTTTGCTCAACAGTTCCTCATAGTACTCAACCCTTACAGTGCTCTTCAATGTGTGCAGAAAGAGTCCAACATATTGTATACTTTTAGAGAACACCGAGTAATCATCAATTCATATCATCTTAAGCATCCCAAAGAAGCCAATAAATAATGGGTAAAGGTTTGTATCTTTCACAACTTCTATGATAAAAAACAACCATCCTCATCAGTCTAATGTCTACAATTTCCTCTTGATAAGGTTATTTTTTGGTTAATTTCATAATCTTGTTATTCGTAATGAAAAAAAATAGCATGAAGGCTCTACTTAGTGTAAATTTCTACATGGAAAATGAGTGATAGACTCAGAAGGAGATGTCAAGATTGGTGAAAATACAACTGACATTACTTTTGACCATAGAAGGAAGGACTCTTACAATTGTTATAGAAGTATATTCATCACATGCTTGCAATGATTGGTGTTGATAAGTCAAAATGAGGTAATTTTCTCATTTAAATCACATGTGAGCAGATGGATGAGTTATAAGGATGACAGTTAGAAAAATAGGATTTAATCTTCCATATGCGTCCTTTCTTCTTCCCCTCTAGTGGAATCATAACCCCTCTAGTGTTCTTTACATGGACATCTTGAACCATTTTATTATTTTTCTAACATAATATTAACATAGTTTTTTATTCATCATTACAAGCCAACCACATCACCCATATATAAAAATTTACATTTGCATGCCTATCCATTCACTAGTCGAGCCTTAACCTTGAGCATCGTGCTAGGAATCCTTACTAACATATAGACATCATTTTACATAATTAGATTTAATACATTCCAAGGGTTAAAACTAAGGGCATTACAAGTCTTATTCGAGGACCAAAGGGCCAGTTTCAACCCCCTATAGTATCCCTAATATACCTAGTATACATTATTCTCCATCATCATTGAGGCTAACCACATGTCATGTTGTATCAAGTATCCACCAATATTTAGCTCAATACATGAAACCAAGATACTATACCCAGTAGTAGTTTTACCTCATGCCTTAGAAGAAAAAATATTAAGACTTCTATTGTAATGGAAATTACATTTTCCAATTCATTATGGAAACATAAAAATTCAACATATTCCAAAATATAAGATATTTTCCACCCAATAAAATAGCATAAATGTTTGTCCTCAAAAAAATGATAGTTTTCAAAATAGATGATCAAAATTAAAATCATTCCATAGTCTATATATATTATATCCCTTGAACTAATGATAAAAAATATCTCAAAAGTTGTAGCATTGTTTTTGAAGAAATCAAATTTTGTGAATGCGTTCAATCATAGAGCTATCTTTGTGCTCATCATACCTGCTAAACGTTGTTGACCTCCTTCGAAAGATTATATCCCTTCCTATTTAATTCCTTATATAGATATTTAAACAATCTATCATCAAAGGAAATCAAGACATTTGTAAGCAATTGCCCAGTAAATCACCAAAACCCTAACATTATTTTAATTCTCTATCCAAAGCACATTTCATAAGTAGCTTTAGAGAATGGAACTGAACAAGGTTATTTGAACCTATCCCATGGCCTCTCTTAAATAGATGAAGTGAGAATTTGAAAGGAAAAGGATCCCCTTAACAACACTCTAAGTAAGGTCACCTTATGTTCCCCCCGCCAAAGAAGCCCCAAGAAACATATTTATGATATACTTGTAAATATTCCACCTAACAAAAAAAATTATTATCAACCACCTTGATACTACAGATCATACCCCAACTTCTAAAATTACTTGACAAGGAAGAATGAATTTATCTTCAAATAAAACATAGTTTCTGGTTAGCCAAATTCTCCAACAAATAACATAAGGAAGGTCTCTTAAGTTCTTTCAATCCAATATTACTAAACCTATGTCTCAAGAAACTCTTAATAGACAGACTCTCAATTGGTCCAAATATTTACTATTCTCATTAGAGCAAAACCCTCTAGGTTTATTAAAATCCCATGCTAAAGAACCCTCTACATCTCTTAAATTGATATGACCTTCCCTAAAATTTTCTATATAATAGTTCCATAGAAATATCTAGTCTCCGATTAAGATCAAGGTCATATCTCCAACCATGTGAACATCGATCAATTATATTTGAGGCCCTAATATGATTGAGTTATAATAGTTTTATGCTACAAGGAACTCCTCATGTTGACTAGAAAAATTAGTATCTCTCCATAGCCTAAAATAACATCATTTCCACTTCTAATCTAATCCCATTCTCAAAATTCCAAGGTAAATGTTGAGGTATTACAAGGAATGATTGAACTAAGATCTTTCCAGTGATTAGAGGCCTTCTTCATAGACTTCCTAGGATTTCTTATCCAATCCAAATAAATCCTAGGCTAGGCTTGAAGTATTTTTGTGCAATGATCCTAGTTGACATACTATCACAAGTGGGTGCCTTCCACAAGCTTTTGGATTCTAGGGAAAGACCAAAGGCGTGGAATACGATATTCCTTATTTGGAATGAGAGAAAGAGAAATAAATGTATAATTAAATGTGTTAGGATTAATTAATCATCCCTTTACCCACATAGTCTATTTGTTCATTTTTCCTAGCTTACGATGCCATCATCACCCACTAGTGCATGGGGGACACGCCTGAGGGACATCTGCGAATTACTGCACCTGATTGCATGAGTTTAGTAGCCCTAGGGACCAATCCCTACATTATAGGAACCCACTTTGAGTGCCACCAACAGTCACCTTCAGTTGTCTGTGGTAGGTAGTCAATCATGATTAGTTATGCTCTGATAACCACTAGTTAGTTCACTGCCAGTCATCCTAGCGCTAGTTTACATGATTTAAGGGAGTGTGGTACCTTTTGTCCACCTACCTCATCAGTTAACTGATTGTGAACTGAATTAGTTGTCAGGAGTTAAACTAGTGAGCTCTAGTTGTGATTATTTCCACGTTGATTTAGCTAACTAGTTAGTTTGAGTGGGTGAATTCAAATCTTATCCACATTATTCAAATTCTATTTATTGTATGACTATTGTATTACCAATTAATTAATGAAGACTGATGTAATGATAATATGTGGAAGACTTGTCTGATTTATGTAAAATTTCTATAATGAATTCATTGTTCAATTTGCATTGATTTGTCAACTCCACTGCATGCTTCTTTTTAGATAGGTCTCATTTTGGTTTGTAGATCTATGGTTGATGAAATTTAACATGGTATCAGAGCCTATGTTCAGGCCAACAACAAACCTCACAAACCTCCATGCTTGCACCAGAAGCATTTGAGTTTCCACATAATTCCTAGAATCATTGCATTGCTCCCTCTGGATTTTGTCCAGAGAAGTCTATCCATGTGTGATGGACTCAGAAAAAGTGCTCATGTCGAGGTGGAGAGGTTTGAAATGAAAAATGTTTGTGGATTGAAGTTTTTTTGCATCAATTTTTGTAGGTACCTACACAACTCTTGAAGATTTGTTGATCAACATATAGTGAAATGGAGAATTTGGCTACTCTTTCACCTAGGATCCTTACACCCTTCAATTACATTGATTGGAGGGCAGATATGTTGATAGCCTTGCACAACAAAGGATTGTATAGGATGAAAATGGGAAGAGAAGGACAACCCCAATAATATGTTGATAAATCCAAGTTTCTGAATAGGCTAGATGAAACCTTTGACTTCATATGCACCCACATCTCCAGGGAACTATTGTTCCACCTAGAGGGACTCATAAATCTGAAGGAAGTATGGGACAAACTTGAATCTTTGTTTGGAAAACAAGATGAGATAAGAGGCCATATTTTGGAGAATGAGCTCATTGCACTCTATCCTAGCAACTTCGAGACAATTCAGTAGTTCTTCATGAAATACAAAGCCCTAGTCTTGCAATGCAAGCAATGTGTGATAGAGAGGAAGGATGAGCAGATTGTGCTATCAATTCTAAGCAATATTGGCTCAGAATTATCAGTCTTTGTATCCACATTCCACTTCGAAAGAGTATCCATCCCAAATTGGAAAATTCCTTCTCTAGTTGCATTTGCAGAGTCATTGATCCAGGAGAAAGACAAATTGATTCAATGCCTCCAAGAATCAGACCCTCTTAATTGGAGACTCTGGGAATGCGCAAGCTAAAGGGAAGAAAAAAAGGAAAGGATAATAAAAATTTTGATTCAAAGACAAAGGAGAAGCATAACCCTTCCAATGGAGCCTCGGGTTCTAAGAAGAACAAGAACAATAAATTTGAGAAAGCTAAATGCTCCTATTGTATGAGGGGCTTTCATCCAAAGAGTCAGTGCATGAAGAAGACCATTGACCAGCTGTCAAAACTCCTTGAATAGAACAACATTTCCCTTTCTGAAGGTGAAAAGAAGTCTGAAGTTGGAAACCAGACAGAAGGACATGAGAGGTGTCATGCCTTAAAAGTATGATTCACTTAATCAAAGGCTTATCTGATTGATTCAGGAGCATCCAATCATATGGTTTCTTCCAAAGAATCCTTCACCTCTTTGGATATCTCAAGAGGACCTAGAATTCATAGATCCCAGTTGTTGGGAGAGGTTGCATTAAAATTGAGCATGTACAATTCCAAAATGTGCTCTATGTTCCCTCTCTTGCAACAAATTTGTTATATGTTTATTAGATGACACATACAGGCTCTCCCAAGGGAGTTACATTCGATGCTGACATGGTGGAAATCACTGAATCTTCTACTAGAAATCTCAGAGCGAAAGGGTTTTCTAATCATGCCTCCAAGGCATATGAGTTTTCCCATTTCCTACCTACTTCATATTTGAAAGCCTTGTTGACTCATGCCAATAACACAAGAAAGTTGTGGCATGAAAATGATTTGGCCACCTGAACTTCAAGTATCTCTAACAACTACACAATGACAAGTTGGTTGAGGGCTTGCATCTCATTAAATCATCGGAAGGAGTATGTCCTGGTTTCTTAGTAGGGAAGCATCCAAAGAAAAGATATGAGGTTGGGAAGGAAATAAGAGCTTTCTCCACACTAGAACTAATACATAGTTATGTCTAAGGACCAATGCCTACAACATCAATGAATGAATCCAAATATTTTTTGACCTTCATTGATGACTTTTCAAGGTATTGTTGGGTATACTTTCTGAAGAAAAATTATGAGGTATTCGATACTTTCAAAGTATTTAAATCCTTAACTAAGAACAACCTCAGGAAGAGGATTAAATACATTATATATTACAATGGAGGTGAGTATGTCAAAAAATATTTTCAGTAGTTATATATATCTGAAGGCATTCGAATGGAACACTCAGTTCCATACACACTGCATTAGAATGGTGTGGCTGAGAGGAAATATATATCCTTAAAGGAGATGGAAACCTTCCTTCTCGAAGAAAAGAACCTTCCTCCTTACTTATGCCGTAAGGATCTTAATTGTGCTTCATATATACAAAACATGGTGTCTCACAAATCAGTGATTGGGGCCACTTCCTTCGAAGCACTGTTGGGACATAAGCCCAATGTATCGCACTTGATATTTTTTGGCTCCAAAACTTGGGAAATAATTCCTATTGATAAGAGAAAATATTTCCAAGCCCAGAGTAGTGAATGCATACTGTTGGGATATCTTGAGGATTCTAAGGCATACAAATTGATGGAAATTGCAACCAGAAGGTGCTTCATAGAGTGCAATGTGCAATTTGAAGAAGATCAATTGCATGATCCACCACAATCCGAAGCAGAAGAATGTATCAACACTCTTTCATTTCCATTTGATGATGATGTACTATCTAATTTTTCAGATGAGGAACAAGATCAACGTGATCTTGATGTTGAGATTGAACCTCAAGAGATTCTAGATCCAAAACCAACAGCTATTCTAAATCAGAGGCCTAAATGGGCTCAAAATCTCATTGAAGCAGCTAGGAATGTTGTTGGGAATCCAGATGACAGAAGAAGAACAAGGTCCAAGTATCAGAATGAACATGTTGCACTCTCCCACACAATTTCGCTACCTTCAGAGTGGTGCAACAAACTTCCAGAGAGATGCTACATGATGGTAAGCACTGATCAACAATTGGGCTCACTCAAGATCAAATTGGATCGTGCCACTCTTCCTCCAGAAAGAAGAGACAAAGGAAACATTCATCACATCAAAAAAATATTGAAAATTTCACATGCACAGTTCCACGAAACTAGTGCAAACAAGAACCAACATTCTGCATTACTAATCCATAGAGTTGCAGATTCCAACAATTTTTTCACATGTTTTTGCTCAAAGAGAAATTTTTCTCTGAAGTATGGAAGCTTGTTTCCTAATTTCCTGCTTATTTTAAGGGGGGGAAGGGGGTTACCATCAATTTTTCCCCACTTTCCTTGTTTATTTAGTAGTATTTTATTTTCATTTAGATTGTATGGGTGACTTTTGGCCCAGCTACCCAGGCCCAAGCTGTCCAAAGTTAGGATTAACGGGGGGGGGGTAGGATTAATTAATCCTCCCTTTACCCACATAGTCTATTTGTTCATTTTTCCTAGCTTAGAAGGTCATCATCACCCACTAGTGCATGGGGGACACACCTAAGAGACATATGCCACTTATTGCACCTGATTGCATGAGTTTAGGAGCCCTAGGGATCAATCCCTACATTATAGGAACCCACTTTCAGTGCCACCAACAATCACCTTTAGTTGTCTGTGGTAGGTAGTCAATCATTATCAGTTATGCTCTGATAACCACCAAGTAGTTCACTTCTACTCACCGTAGTGCCAGTTTCAATGATTTAAGGGAGTGTGGTGCCTTTTGTCCACCTACCTCATCAATTATCTGATTGTGAACTAAATTAGTTGTCCAGAGTTAAACTAGTGAGCTCTAGCTGTGATTATTTCCACACTGAGTTAGCTAACCAATTAGTTTAAGTTGGTGAATTCGAATCTTATCCACAATATTATAATTTTATTTATTGTATGACTATTGTATTACTAATTAATTAATGAAGATTGATGTAATGATAATATGTGCAATACTTGCCTGATTTATGTGAAATTTCTGTCATGAATCCGTTGTTTAGTTTACATTGATTTCTCAATTCCACTGCATCTTTCTTTTCAAATAGCTCTCATTTTGGCTTGTAGATCTATGATTCATGAAATTTAACAAAATTCTCTTAAGATATTTTTCATTGTGTTTAACTTCCTCAATGACCCTGAAGATGTCATAAAGTTTATAAACATTGTTACTATCCATCCATTTAGACCAACTCGTTTATCTTTTTGAAAGGAAATGTTTATTTTTTTTTCAAAGATGGAAAGACTTATCATAAATCACTTATGAAATCCACATTGAGTAAATGTTTACCATTTTTTTAAAATACTTTATTCTTCCAAAAACAATTAATCTAAATAACTAAATAAAATAGTATATCAATTTAATACTATTTTTTGTTTGTTTGTTAGAAATTCCTGTCAGTCGTGGTTAGTGCATTTCAATTATTGGCTAAGAAATCACAACTTAGAGACGTCTAATCCATCAAAATCACTTAGGGATCGCATCCGGCCTGGGCCACACCAACCCTTAAACATAGTTGGATTTTTTGGTGTCTACTCCCAATTAAGTCACCCCTAAGAGTATTGAACTCGAGTTGAGTTGCAAACCAAACCCACACCTTAACAGCGCAAGCTAGCAAGAATTGACAATTTAAAATTATTAATTTTTTTAAAAAATATCATTAAATCCATATTTATATATATTAAATAAATAAAACATTGGATAATTTTCATTTTACGTTAACATCATCCACTAATTTAGACCAACTCGTTTGTCCCTCTTAAAGGAAAGGTTTGTAAAAATAAACTTTTACTTAACCGAAATCATTTTAATTTAAATAACTAGCTATAATTATATATTAGTTTAATAATATTAAAAATATCATTTAAAAAAATTATTAAATTTATATATAGATTGCGTAAATATTCTTTTATAAACAATTCTATAAAAATGTTCCATAATGATATTGAAATTGGGATAATATCAAGGTCCTTTACATCACATTAAAAGCTATACATGGTAAACAGACTACATAAATACATTGGAATCATATCAATAAAGTTCTATACATAGCAATAAAAAGAAAGGAACATTGTATACTTTTATTTTGTGTGATATTGAAATTGGGATAATATCAAGGTCCTTTACATCACATTAAAAACTATACATGGTAAACAGATTACATAAATACATTGGAACCATATCAATAAAGTTCTATACAGCAATAAAAAGAAAGGAACATTTTATACTTTTATTTTATGTTACATGAAAATAGGATATAAGGTATAAAGAGATTGTATAATATTATTTTTTAATAGATAGCTCCCTGAAAATGTTAGAGAATTGTATTGAAATTGGGACCATATCAAGAAGGTTCTTTACTTTACATTAAAATAAATACATTGTGCTATATCAAGAAGGTTCTTTACATGACATTAAAAAAAACTAGTATATAAATAGATTGCATAAAAAAGGGGGGGCATAGTATAAAAAGTTTGCATTAAATATTATAAATATCTCTATGAATGAATTGTATTAACATTGGGACCATATGTGGAAACATAATCTTTTGTTTGAAATTTTAAAATGAAAGCAATTTTTTTTTATAATTTTTATAAAAAATATTTTTAAGTGTAAAATAATAATAATAATAATTTAATAATATTAAATTGGTTAAAAAATTTAATAATTTAATAATATTAAAAACTTAAATTTTTTATTATTTTTAGATATAATAATAAATAAATAACAACAAAAAAATTATAATTTTTTGAACATGAAATTGAAATAAACTATATAGATAAATTTCATAAATATTATGTCAAAAGGGGGTGGATCTATTGGTGAAGAGTGAGGAGTTTTTCACCATGGGCAAGGTTCAATTCCAATGAGGGTCGAGCTTGAAGCCATGGGTCATCTTGAGGTAGTGGTCGAACGTGTGGTTGCACCCAAAGAGATTGTATTAAGTGATCTCATGACCTGTGCACACATAAGTGGATTAAAACCCACCCCCATGTCCTTCAATTTATAGTCAATTCCTACTAACTTATTCAGTTAAGGTGTGGGTCTCTTTGGTAAGGCGACTCGAGTTCAATTCCCTTTAGGGTTGAACTAGTTGGGAGGAGACACCCCAAAATCCATCTAAGTCGAGAGCTTGTGTGGTCTAGGCTGGGTGTGATTCCCGGGTGATTTTGATGGAATAGATGCCCTTGGGTCATGGCTTTTGAGACCAAAGGCCACTCCTGCCAAGTAAGAGAGTTTTGAGCAAAAATAAATAAATAAATATTTTCATAAATAGTATTTATGTATTTATAAAAATCTATATACACCCACATTCAATGGAAGTTTCCTAATCTTTGCTACAATTCTAACCTTCATGATCATCTAACATGTCAAAACTATGGTGAACTGGGAACGCTTCTTTCTAAATTTTTTGATCATATGAATACAATTTTACAACGATTTAATTAATCCCTATATTTTCTCTTAACATTCAATAAACCAAATAGGTTTTAGTGGACGTTAATCTTCGTCGTCATCATCATCTTAAAAATGTCAAATAAAATTATATTAACATTAACATTAGGTAAATTGCAACTACTTAGTTTTAAATTATTCTTTATATTACACTTAAAAAAACACATTATATAAGAGATTGCATAAATGTTTTTTCATACATGAAAGACATCTATATGATAATGCCAAAGAATTGTATTGACATTATAGCCATTCCCAAACATATATGTTACATTGTTTGTTGGTAAGTTGCGACCACCTTTTTACCCAGGGTAAAAATATTTAGTTTTTGGTTTTTTCACAATAATCATCATCATCATCATCATCAATTTTTAAGGTCACCACCAAGTGAGACACCAATTTGGTGTATGAGACCCCCTTGTTTGTGGGACAAGGGACCCCCCTCTGCGCAATGATTTAACCACTAAAGTCTACAGAGGTGTACATACACTACCCTCCTCTAGATTTGAACCTGTAACCTCCTAAGCATAAACACATGCTCTTAACCATTAAGCCCACTCATGATGCACACAAGGAGTTTAGTTTCTTGATATTTATTATTGATATACACAAAAATTAGTTTTTGTAATATGATTATGATCCGTAAGACTGTAAAGACTTGATTTCCATTATGAATCTTTTATAAACCGATGGATAAAAGATCTTAGGATTTATGTACAAGGTGGTTTATTATCACTACAAAATAGATTACGAATTTTTTCCGAGGAAAAAAACGTTGGGACCACTTTACCACTTTTACTAAAACTACGAGGGTTTATTAAAATATAACAAACCATACGGACCCATAAAGTGAGTAATGAGGAAAGAGACCTCACCATTCATGATGCCTAACAATTAAAAAGCCTCACCTTGGAGTCCTACCCAATAAGTAGTAGCTAGCGAGAAGCAATGGAGAAATTACCAATTTAAGAGCCATGGAGGGATGACAGGGTTATGGGGGAATAGTCATTTTAAGAGATAGCGATATAGGAAGGGAGTAGTCTGTTTATTTTACGTTTTGGATTTTACGGTGGTTTTTTTTATTGTAATCTAGTAAATTTTGTTTGGTAAAATCTAAAATTGTAATAATTTAATTTGTGTTTTTGACTGCATAAATGGATTCAACATCCTCAAATATCTTTAGGGCACTCATATTATGCAAATTTTCACAACTAATATGTGACTCTAATATTTTTTGAAAATTTCCAACAGGAGTCTGAACAAAACAAACCCCAAAATATACCCAGAAAACATAAAAAAACGTAGAATATTTAGACCTCTCCGACCAAAAGCATGAGATGAGGCGAGGCTTAGTCTTCATAAATGATAGCTAGTAAAATATTTCAATTGTGTATTTAAGAATACTAATTATTTATATAAATTTATTATAATAAAAATAATTAGTTAAGAAAATTATTATAATAAAAATAATTAGTTAAAAAAACATTATAATAAAAATAATTAATTTATAAATTTGTTCTTATTTTTATAATAAAAACAATTAATTTTCTCAAATCCAAGTGTGGAGTGATGCGATCGACACATGTGGTGGAGTGATGCCAGCACGTGGGGGGTAATTCTCAAAATATTATGCTAGTTGGTTGTATATCTTTCGTAGGCGGGTCGTTATTAATCAAGGTGGTCGAAAAGAGGTTGGTACGAGAAACATCTTTTTAATTAATTGTAATCTCAGACTAACCAAGTGGAGTATGTGTGAACTGGAAGATATGAAAGACGAGGGTCATTCCTGGTGTACATAGCATACACCAAAGGTGTGGCATGTATTCAATGCAATCATTGTAGTAAATGGTGAATTTTGTCGTCACCTATTAATTCTACCATTTGGCTTGAAAAGGGAGGTATCTGGTAGTCTAGAAGTCACAGTGCGTAAGATGGGGGTGGATGATATCTTTGCTGCAACAAACTCAAGCAGAGGAGGGCTCAACCACATGGAGCCAAGTACTGAGAATGTTATAAATGCTCAGGGTGGTCGTCGGTCGATGTCGATCCAACCGTGAACAATTGAGAGATGCTCGAGCAATGTGGATCTACAAAGCCACGATTCCTTAGGAAATCAAAGAATAAATTGAAGAAGTTAAAGAAGACTTGTGTGCTGAGTTGGAAGTTGCTAAACTAGTAGATGAGTTTGCGGCATTGAAAAATAGGATAACATATCTAGGATATGTTATCCACTAAGTTGCATTTAGTGGATTTTTCAAGTGAGCCACCAAGGATCCGAACAAATCAATTGTTCCTACTCAGTGCTCAGGAAGTTCTCTGGTTTCATCAAAGCCAGTTGTGGTCCCTTTTTCGCATGTTCACACCCCCTCGTGGGAATCGTAATAAATTTGACATAGCACGGTGGTTTATTTTTGTAAAAGGTTTGGAATTCTTAGGACTTGATCATCAAGCTCATCATCCTTGAATGTTTTTTCCCTCATCGATTATGTGACGCTTTTTTAAGCAACATATAATTTTCAAGTTTTCACTCAAAGTCCTCTAAAGTTGGGATAGTGAAATTGGTGATTATGTATTAAAAGGTTATTAAAGCCTAGGGCCTATGTATTATACCATGATAGTTATAGTCCCAAAGCTTCGTGGACATGTGCTAAGTCTTTCATATTATTTTTTAATTTTTAGTTTTTTAATAAAATCGTCGATAAGGTGTATTTTAATTGTAAAAATTCAAAAGGTCAAAAATTCGGGCCTATGTATCCAATTTGGTCATGGTGATGCTCGTTTTTGGACCCAGATCCCCCAATTAACCCCTAAACCCACTTTTGAGAGTCAAATTAGTAATTTTGATTTTCTCTCCAAAATGACTCAAAGGGTCAAATAAACGAGAAAAATGGAGAAAATCCAATTCCTAAATCAAAGGAAGCTTGTCTGAGACTTGTGTCAGGCTTGTTGAGGATGTTGTATGGAGCATTTATGAGCATAGAGGCGCATCTTTTGTCATCAAGGGAGGAGCTCCAACTCACCTCCACCAAAGGGGGACGCATTCTCTCGTGGAGGGTGTAGCTTGCCACATGTAAGAAGCAGTTAGAGGAAGTGGAGGCTTCTCAAACCAAGTGGGATACCTCATGAGAGTTAGCAGCCTTCTCTCCCACGAATTCAAACCTCCTCCCACCACCATTCTCTCAACCACTAGAATCACCTCCTCATTGGGAATTGCAATCTCTTGGAGTTTGGGTTGTTTTCAAGCTATACAAGAAGGGTCTTTCTCCTCATTCAACAAGAGGTATTGAACCTCTTCCCAATTTAATTTTGTTGTTGATGTTTTGTTAATAATATTGAAGGCTAGTATGTGGCATTGCTTTGTGATATTGTGACTTGGTTAAATTTGAGGTGAAATTGGCGAAATATTCATGCTTTATTTTTGTAAAATGATGTGTTTAGATCTAGTTTAATTTTAATAAGTATTTTCTCCCGTCAATTTACTTATTTGAATTTAATTATCAGAATTTTGTAGGAGCAATAGACTGTAGTTGGTTATAATTATGCTCTCCCACTTTTTTGATTGATGAGATTGACTCGATTAACCTTGTTTGTATGAGAGATTGTCTAGATTTTGCAGGATTATCTCAGGTAGAAGGGGATTGGAGCTTGGTTGCATCCAATTATCTTTTACAACATCCATTTCATTATTCTTAACATCTTTATTTTGCATATCCCTCTCTCCTTCACTTCTTTCAAGCACGGGCTTGGGGTTTTCACTCTTCTTCTCTAAAAATTTCAATATTTATTCTTGGTTATGGTTACTTGATTCTTAACAAATTTCGATAGATCAATATGATATCTGAAATATGATTTTAATTAGGCATATATTTCAGATCTAGCTTCCTTTTAAAAGCTTCATTTTGAACTAGATTTGATTTAGTCTCTCAAATTGCCCTTTTTAATAAACAAATTACAATTTTTCGAGCATATTGAGTAGTGTAGATTATGTATGTGTTTTGATTAATTTGTGACATTCTAACATATTTAACGTGCTGGTTTTTAGCAGGTTTTGAGAAAAGGAGGAGGACATATCACTCAAATTTCGAGTTTTGTGTCACTCGAGACATAAAAAACTCCACCCTCCATCCCTTTTCTTCTTTCCTTTTCTCTATTGACCATATTATATGCCTTTTAATCCCTTTAAAGTATTAAAGTGAAATCATAATTCATATTTTCATCATATTGTAAATTCAATAATAAAGAAAGAAAGTGGGCCACACAACGTCCACACTCCATCCCCCTTGGGGGGATTCACAGTCTCCTTCATGGTTTGCATTTTGTTAATCAACACTTGCACACACTCTTCCTTCTAGAAAGGGTGAGTAGTTTAGTTTTTTCTTTGATTTCATCTTTAAATTTCATACCTGACTCGTTGCCACAAAGTATGGTCTCACCACCAACCAAAGTTTTTTTGTCAATTATTGGTGGATGATCAGAAAGTGACACACAGTTGCAGTTTAATTTGTCATTAGTGTATTTGATTTTACAAACATATTTGCTTCATCAAATTGGAATAAACATTTTTTTTAAACTCATGTATGCTCTTTCCCTTTGTGGGATTTTCCTGGTCATTGGGGAATCAAAAGCGGGTTTTCATACTCTCTAAATTATACACATTAATCTAATAATTCATTAATAAAATCGAATCCCCAAAAAGAATTATGAAGATCTGACATACGATAGTTGACAATCATGGGCAAATTCTTCCAGGGAAGCATGAACCATTGAGTAGTCACCTCGAGATACAATTAGGCTACATCCTTGTTGGTGTAGTGTTGGACACCTTCTCAGAGACTCCGATTCAACCCACATTTCAGTGTGAGGAACCACTTTAGTCATCTTCCAAACATATTGAGAATCGAGGATCCCCTTCTCGTAACTCAAATCACACTTTAAGAATTAAAACTGACCAAGACACGTTGCAAAACATTTCATTTCAACAACATTATTTTACTTTGACTCCATTGGCACTGATCTGATTCACATTTATTTCAATTTGTTTATGTGTTGATGTTATGTTGCTGGAATTTTTTATTTAAATTTGCAAACAATCTTGTCTTAGTAATTTTACTTCAAAAACTCCTAAACAACATAATTCTATCATTAACAACTAAAAATTAAGAACCTTAGACAATTCTTTCTTAGGGACCACCCCCCTTGGTTTTGTTAGGATTTTTTCCTAAACAGAGGAGTCAATATCAAGTGACAGTACTTGAAACGAGACTTTTCCCCAAGGACACACCTAGCAGCTTGAATATTTTTGTTGCGCTTAACCCCCAGGTGTGTGAAAGGAGGCAACATGACCAACTCGAGATAGGAAATTATTGTATGAAAACACTGTCTCAATGTATTGGGTGATGAAAGGAATTTTGTCCACGGTATTGTTGGAGAAGTGTTAGGATTATAATCCTCCCTTGTCCAATTTGATCAATCACCTAGAGTCAATTTAGTCATTAAATGGGTCCATTAGTACTATTGGGTCCACTTGGCCTAATGGGGCCACATGTACCAGTCACTGGAGTGTGGGGAACACTACTAGAATTTAATTGCCACTTACTGCATGTGCATGCATCAGTTTGGGTTCCTCCTAGACCAATCCCTACATTTAGGAGCCACTGGGAGTCTCGACACCAACCTACTTTAGTTAGTTGGAGTTAGCACTAGTTAGTATTAGTTATCCCCCAATTACTTTCAGTTATTTCACAATCAGTTAGCTAGTGCTAGTTATGCACGGTTAATGCATGGATGCATGTGGAGTAGGCACCTTTTCCCACCTAACACACTCAGTTGCACTGATTTAACTAGCTATCACTAATTGATTGAGTTGTTGGACATATGGGAGTTGATCTGTTGGTCTCCGATAGTGATTTAGACAAGTTCAATTAGCCATGCAATTAGGTAGAGTCAATCAATTTGAATTCCTCTCTCATGCATTTGAATTGACTGGTTATTAATACCAGTGTATTACATTGTAATTATTATCCAATTACTTTTTATTAATGAAAGCATTCACAGCTGCAAGCCATTTTTTGCATTGTTTCATTCTTCAATTCTGAGTAAAATTGTCTGATCTATTTTGTGAGTTGTGTGTTGGTCCACAGATATATGAGCTCAATTTTATAAGAAGGATGAGAAGACCAAAGGTGATGAGGTCCCAATCCAATGCTGGAAGGAGCATCATGCAGACACAATATTGATGCATAAGAAGATTGACGGCATTGCTCACCATATGGGGATTCCTTTTATGCAAAGAGATTTTGGTTTAGGGGGTCATGTTGGTTCTAGTGAGAAAGCAACGAGGACGACGCCAACAAACATGGAGATGCATCAGAGGGGGCGCGAGGTTCTCTAGTCCTGTACTGATGTATGCTAGTGTATGATAGAAAAATACAAGTTGGTAATCAATGTAAGAAGTTCTTTAGGAATAATAGTCATAAAATTTGTTTTATGTTTTGTAGCTACTTAAACAATGGTAAATACCATGTTTTCCCCTCTGGGGAGGGGTACTTTTAGGCCAAAGATGAGTTATGGATATTGTTTTAATTGAAAGGGTTCTAAGTCTATGAGGAATGAAGTTTGTCTAGATTGGAGAAAGATGTAATTTTCTTTTTTATATTAATATATAATCTTCTTACTTGCAAAAAAAAATAAAAATTATTAATTAAAAAAATAAGGAGTAAATTAATCTCATGATAAATTAATTTTAGTTGTTTTAGACATCAGTAAATTCTACCATGATTCAAAACAAACACATCGAAAAACAATATTCTTTGGAAAATTAACCAATTCCAAATAATAGGAAGAAAAAATAACTCCATAAAGTAAATCACATTTTTATGAAAACATAACACCAAATTATGTGTTTTTTTCGATTACCAATATATATGTGATATTTAATCGTGTTACTATACCATTTATCGTTGTATCAAAACACTCTTAAATATTATGTTAAACTTTGATTAATCTACTACATTAAATTAAAAAAATTATAACTAATTTTTCTTTGGGATCATCTCACACAATGAAGTACTCTAGGATCACGTAAACATACATACTCACAACAATGAATAAAAACTACATAAATAGATCTTAGAGTCATAGAGATAAGTGTTTGGATTAGAACATCCATCTACTACAAGGATGGAGGAATATCCAAACACTTTTATAGAAATATATTTATTCATGGACAAATAGTATTTTGGCTTGGTTTAATTGACAATTTGTTGTATTTTTTAATTTCAATATATGAATGGTTTACTAAATATAAACACAAATCCATTGCAAATATTGATGACTTCCCATTTCCATAAATATTGATGCACTTTATTTTCTAGCAAGTGGAGCCTCTCACTAACCCTTGAATTAAGGTATTGGTTGAATGTAGAAAGCACGACATTTTCCTCTATGCATTGATTTAGTTTGACTTGAATACACGATGATAGGCATTATTCATCGTGGAATCCATTATCCATGTTTGATTCTTGAGTTTGCATGGAAATCATTTACACATACCTAAACACTCAGAGAGAGAAAATGAGAGGTAGAGCCTTAACCCTTAAATTTGTTGACAAGAATACGCTTGTGTTTTTCTTCCAATACTGTGTTACAAGTTGTAGGGAGATTTTTTTACTAATGTTTCATCCCTCACAACATGTTTACAAGTTTTTTCTCTTAACTTAATGAACCACAAAACTAAAAAATAGAGAATTAATAATAATTATTGCTTCCCTCCCCCCCCACCCCCGGGATGCAGCTGGCACACATGGTGCATAGGACACGTGGTGAAGCCACGGGAAATGAGGTGAGAGATGACACGATTGAATTGAATGTGAAGGTGGGTGGAACACTTGCCAACCATGTAAGTAGTTGTTCTATCATTTCTTGTATGAACCGTAGCACTGTGGATTTAATTATTTTACATTCCAATACAAACCTCCATGATGGCATCACTTCGAACTATGAGACCTGCTAGCCTCAACCTTGTGGGAATTTTCGTTCTTTTGCATATGCTCTATGCTCACTCTATTGTGAGCCTGCACACTAATTCGAAGAAGAAGATGGCATGACAATGAGGTACCCTGCGCAGAGGTAGCACAGGCAGAGGGGGTGGTCGTCGAAAGGCCACCATTGGGGACACTGATGGGTTTGTTGAGTAAGTTTCCATGTCGGTCATATGTTTAGTTGATGAATGGAAGTCTAAGGCAGTCTTAGACCATATAGCATCTGGGAAAAGTGGGGGCCGAATTAACCATTATTGGATGATGAATAACATGCTGAGACTGTTACTGGAAGACATGATGTTAAAATGGAACGGAGCCAGGGACTTCGCCTAAGGTCTGCGCACCTGTATCACCCAAGTAGACACACAACTAAAATTGTTGGAAGCCAATTTCAACCTGAGGCAATACTCGGTGTTTCCCAACACTGGAAATGTGGATGATAATGGAGGCAGGAACCAGTGTGCGAAAGGTGGTATGTCCTCAGTCGCTGCTGCAAATTCTCCAGGACCGCTACATGAACAGAGAGGTATGGCGAGAAGTGCTACGCCTATAAAAAGTGGTCATGAGACTCCAACCGATGCCATCTTCGTTCTGCCGATACAAGAGAGGAAACCTCGTGACCCAATGGGCAATTATGGACCCTGTCCAATTCTAGAAGAGACACTAGGCTTCCATGCAGAAGATGCAACACTGTAGATGCCACATCATCATTCCTAGTTCCCTCTGTGATTTTCATCTTTTTTGGGTTTCCTTTCTTTTAAAATGTGTAATTTTCAAGCTTGTCTATAGTCAGTTTTTAAGTTGTAATATGTCTGTTAAAGTTTTAGCTACAGAAAGAGAAGACGTATCTACTTCTATGAAAACCCAAACTACAATATTTTTGACGGATTGGGAAGGTGGTCTATTAGTTTAAGACCTCCGTAGAAAGTTTATTTTTGTTGCTCTGTACTTTTCTTTGTTATCATGAATATAAATTTCACTATTGCTTACAAAAAAAAATATTGCTTTCCCAAACCATGAAACAATAATAATTATTGCATATTACATAACACTCAAGAAGAAACATGACAACTCCATATAAAATTCAGATACCAATATTGCACAAGAAAATGAACCAGGGCGATAAACATTATTCATACAACAATTCCTGTAGATATGTGTAATGTATAACATACCTAATACATTGCCTTTAGAGGCTTGATAATGTGGATAAAATGATGATCTTATTAAAAAACTAGGGATGCAATCATTGCTTGTATAGTAGCCCTTACCCTACTTGTGCTTGTGGGGTTAGATAATACCTGTCTCTTTTACTTTGCTCTGACTCGAAACACACAATAGAAATCCAATATACATAAAGAAGGTGAGAGGCTCAATGATGAATGCATGTTAGAATATTGAACCAAATATATTTGACCAAGTTTAGCATATAACCAACAACAAAAATACCGATGTTAAATGTTTCGTTGTATATAAGAACACACAAACTAAGAAATGCATATTGAGAACAAATTTGATGGAACATGTGCAGAAGTATCAGAGTTCATGAAGGGATCCCCATTGCAAGGGAATGCATGATAAATTTTTTTCAATAAATGACTCTATAATGGGAGCGTGGCTTTTTGACAACCATTTGTCCTATAGATTCTCTTGGACTTGTTATTTTTGTGGACCGGTGATACATCTGGTAGGTGTATCGTGATGCCTATCGGGTCTTCACACCTTCCTTTGGTTTCTTTAGCAGCATGGAGAAGAACGTGGGAAGTCTGTGGGATCCTTCACACCCTCGCAGGAAAAGGAGGACTAAGGGTATCGAGGCACAAGAGGGAAAGTATTGTTTTGTACTCGAGCATGACATCTACATGGATCGGGTTGAGCCCCTCTGCACTTGGGCACTAGTGGGTAGGCTAGAATATTGTCACATGGGAAAAATGGAATGGGTGGAATGGGAAAACAAGCACTGGAAGCCCATTCTTACCTATATCCCCACTATTAGTCTGCTTGTAAAAGGCTGGATAGTTTTTGTGTTTCTGGAAGAAGAACACGCTTATGTCATCCTGGATTCTCTCTGGCGGATTAAAAAGGGTTATTTGGTGTTGGGTAGGCGGCACGTTCACTTTGATCCTTTGCAGGAAAGGGTGACAAAGCGCCATCTTTGGGTTCTTTTACCCTTGTTTCCCTTTCCACTCTGGAGCAAGGGTATTCTTGAAGGAATTTCCAATACTATTGGAAGGTTTGTTGCTGTTGAAGACGACTATCATCTCATTTTCGATAAGAGGATGGAAAAGGTGCTTGTTGAAATTGACATCTCTTTAGGGCTCCCGGCTGAGGTATAAATCCTCTGTAAAGAACGTCTCTTCGTTCAGTGTATGGATTACTTACATGTTCCCTATTTGTTGCATTAGATATCATCATTTAGGACATCTGCACAGTACCTGTCCCTTTCTCCTTCGGGGGTCTAGTTTCTCAAGCAGGGATGGGTTGCTTTCTCCTACGCTCTGAGATGCTCCCCAGACATTGCTGACTGTAAACACTTCGGCTCATCCGAAGACAAGTATTTACTCATAAGCTCTTTCTCTTTTTGGTGAGGTTTTGGACTCGTATCTTTTGGCTATAAACAATATTGAGGTTGGTGTCTCCCACAGTAAATATCCTTTCCTAGCTCAACTCTTTGTCCCTCCTCAGGTGACCTCTTCAGAGTCACCTCCTTCTCTGTCACCTACCTATGTGGAGGCTCTCCAATCGATGGATCCCTCCTCCTCGGGCTCGGTCTCTCTCGTTGCTGTGGAGGCCCCTCCTTTATTCTCTTCTGAGGACTTTCCACCTCTCTCTCGTCCTGTCTCTCTGGATCCCCAAGCCCCCTCTCCTCTTAGCCCTTGCACGACACCTTCCTTCTCGGACCTTTCTCTACAAAAATCCTTGTCCATTTTCTCTGCAAAAACTCCTATTTCTCCCTCCACCTTACCACTAAACTCTATTTGTTTTGAAAATGTGACTGTTAGGAAAAAGAAAAAGGAAAAGTCTGTCCTGCTTGGGTCAGGACCTTCTGTCAACCCTCCTTTTACTCCTCTATCTGTGCGTATCAAAAACGTTGTGCATGGTATCTCTGTAAATCCTTCTTGGGGACTTCGAGCATCGTCTCCCCAGTCGAATGTTCCTCAATGAAGATTCTGTCCCTCAACGTTCGTGGTCTGGATGGCATGACCAAACAAAGATGCCTCCATTCACTTCTTCTTTCTCTAACTCCAGATTTGATTATGTTTCAAGAGACTATGTGCAATACCTACCCGGCACTCCTTGCTTTCTAAAAACTTATGCCAAATTGGGAATTCTGTGCCACAAGTGCCTTGGGTCTTTCGAGGGGTTTACTCACAGAATGGAACCCTCTTTCTGTTAGATTCTAGGCCTTCGAACTGCTATCGGTATTATAATAAAGGCTATATTTTGCGACACCTCCTTACCCTTGGCGATCCTTAACTACTATGGTCCTTATCGCAACTGGGATTTTTTTTTGGAATAATGCAATGACTGGAGGTCTGCTTAGTATTCCTAATTTGATTCTTGCAGGTGATTTAAACCTTACCTTGAATGTTGCAGAGATATGGGGGAAAAAATATTCAATTGATCCACTTGGGCCACATTTCAAACATATTTTTTCCTCCGTTGACCTGGTTGACATCGCCCCTTCGTGTGTAGGTCCTACCTGGAGAAATGGGAGGACTAGGGATGAAGGGATCAATAAAAGGCTCGACCGTTTCTTGTTATCATCTTCTTTGGTCCCTGCTCTTCATAGACATTGGGTTTGGACTCACCCATCGAATATCTCACACCATTTTCCTATTTGTCTTGAATGGATGTCGGGGGAGGGGGCCTATAACTACCCCTTCAAGTTTAACAGGGCATGGCTCCTGGATCATGATTTCACTCAAATGGTTAAGAGGGTTTGGCCTATTCTGATTCCCTATGAAGATGCTGATAACATGGGGTTACTGTCACATAAGCTTAGAATGCTCAAGGGTGAAGTTAAGACTTGGATCAAACAAAAATCTGCTGAAATGGAAAAGGAATCTCTCAATTTGGATGAAGATATCAGTTCTCTTCCGACATCCACCTCCTTGGGAATTCTTGCACAAGATAAACATAAGACTTTGAATGATCTCAGACTAAAAAAGAAAAACATTTTGGCACATGAACTGCTCACTTGGTAGCTCAAGAGTAGATCTTTATGGGAAACGCAAGGTGATGCAAATACAAAATATTTTCACTCTATTGCATCAGGTCGTAGGAATCAGAATGATATTTGGGCATTAAAATATGACGAGGATAACTGTGTGGAAGATGAGGATAGTTTGAAGAATCTGGGTATCAAACATTTCTTCCAGATTTTCAAGGATGACAACCAGACCAGTATTTGGCACAGCTTAAGGTAATTAATCTTTTCCCATCTATGCTCTCGCAAGAGGAGGTTGACTGCTTCATTGAGGAAGTTTCCATAGGGGAGATAGAGGGGGCTCTCAAATCTTTCAAGAAGGACAAAAGTCCTGGGCTGAATGGTTGGCCTATGGAATTATTCCTTGATTTCTTTGATTTGATGGGTGGGGATTTGCTAAATTCAGTGGAATTCTCTAGGCTCTCTAGTAGGGTCACTGCCTCCTTAAATTCTACTTTCCTTGCTCTGATACCCAAGAAGGACAAACCAATATCCTTTGTTGATTTTAGACCCATATCTCTGTGTAACCTGGTATACAAGCTCATTACTAAAAACATTGCCCTCAGGTTAAAGCCTCACTTGGATTCTCATATATCACAGGAGCAGTTTGGGTTTCTCAAGAATAGGAAAATAGTCGAGCCCATTGGTATCACCCAGGAGGTCCTTCATACTGTCAAGACAAAAAATAAATGTACCCTCTTTCTCAAGCTAGACTTGGTAAAATCCTTTGATAGGGTTAATTGGTCTTTTCTCAGACTCATCTTGCTTCAGATTGGGGTACCACTACTGGGGGTTAATTGGATTATGGGTTGCCTGTCATCGGTAAATTTTGTTGTACTGGTGAATGGAACCCCTTCAAATTTCTTCACAACCTCTAGGGGTTTAAGGCAAGGTTGTCCTTTATCTCCCCTTCTGTTCATTCTCATCATTGAAGGACTCAGCTTATTGATTAAGGATGCAAAGGAAAAAGGTCTGATCAGAGGTATAAAAATTTCCTCTACGCTAGCTTTAACACACCTCTTATTTGTGGATGATGTGGTACTCCTTGGCACCAGAACTATTGCAGAATGGCTGGCTTTTGAGGTTATTTGGATACTTTTTGCATGGATTCTGGAATGTGCATCAGTGTGGACAAATCTGGGTTTCTCTTTAATAACATTGAAGAGGGTTCTCTACTCAGTATTTCATGTGCCTTACCATACAAGATGGAACATATTACAAAGGGCTTTAAGTATCTAGTATATTTCATCAAACCGCTGGGTTATAAGGTGAAATATTGGTTATGGTTGATACAAAACTTTGAAAGAAGAATTAACCACTAGGCTCATAAATGCCTCTCAATGGGAGGAATACTGGTTCTTATTCGAGCTGTTTTGTCAGACATGCCTGTTTATTGGTTGGCACTGGTGCCAATACCTGTTTCTGTTTTGGTCAAGCTCATAAAGTTGATCTTTGCTTTCCTTTGGGGTTCCTCGAGGGATAAGAATGAATACCACTTGGTGAACTGGCAGCACCTTTCTTGGCCCAAAGACTCAGGCGACTAGGGTATTAAAAACTCGACCTGGCTCAGTATTGCTTTGAGACTTAAAAGCCTTTGGTTGGTACTTCATGGTAATGGCATCTGGCATTAGGTTATTATTAGAAAATATTTAAAAAATGGATCGGTGGTTTCATGGCTCAGGGATAAAATTTTTGTTGTTCGAAGTTCCTCCATTTTATGGAATGGGTTTCTGAATACCCTCTCTTGGCTTGGGAAATGCTTGGCTTGGCATGTGGGAAATGGACAGGATGTCCTTGTTGAAGCTAATCCGATTATTGGCACTACATATTCCTCATTTCTCCCGGTCGATCTTCGGGATTATCTTATAGATTATGGTATTATTACTCTGCATCAGGCACATAATACTTTGACAGGGTCCCATGGATACTGGTTCATGGCTGAGGTTCTGGATATCAGTGGTGCTTGGAAATATGCTTGGGATGGTTATACAAGGGGCCTGGAACAAGGCAGAATCCGTCTAAATATTGTAGCAGACTCATTATTATGGGCACATAACAAACATGATGGGAATGTCTTGGCAACCTTGGTCTATGATCTGATTGTTAAATCCTCTTCTCCCCTGACTTATGACAAGGTTTTTTCCAATCTTTGGTGCTGTCAAATACCATTAAAGATTCATTGCTTCCGTTGGATGGCCATAGAAAATAGGATTTTAACTTGGGAAAATCTAAAGAAAAAGGGATGGATCGGGCCTGGCGTTTGTGCACTCTACAAGTCAGGTGAGGATTCGCTCCAACATTTGTTTATTACTTGCTCCTTCATCAAATCGGTGCATTCCAACCTTTTTGAAAGATATCACTATCAACCTCCATCTCTGAACAGCTCCCTCATAACTTTCTTGGAATGTTGGTTTGCAAAATATGCACTACACTTTGATTGCAACTATCTTCCATTCTTTATTCTGTGGTGTATTTGGAAAGGACACAACCTCTGTTTATTTGAGGGGAGGGTAACATCGGTACTCAGCATGATTCACCATATTGAGTACTTCATACATCTCTATCATGTAGAAAAGAAAAAAAACAAACTGAGTATTGTGGGACCTGGCCCAACCCTAGCTTTCCCCTATGGCTTCTTTGATGGGGCAACTGCAGACTATAAGGGAGGAGCAGGATTCTACTTGGCTATGAATGAGGCTCACGCTTTTGAGTTTGCAATGGGGGCAAGTATTTGCACAAATACAAAAGCAGAACTTATGGCACTGTGGACTTTGTTGACTGTGGCAAACAAGATGGGAATCCCTTTGCTGAATATTTTTGGAAATTCAACAGTCATCATTATTTGAGCAAATTTTCAAGCTTCACTGGATCCACTTGATTTGAGTCACTGGTGTATGGACACTAGAATACTGATGTCTTGATTTTCAACCGTGTCCTTCAAACATACTTATCGAGAACACAATAAGCTTGCAGATAGTTTATCAAAAAAAGCCCAAACTTTGGCCCCTGCTTGTGGCTCCTTCTCTGAGTTTTATGATGGCATTTTTGTCATGACTGATACTTTTCAGCTCTTTTGAGCATGGTGCAAGAGCAAGGCTCCTTTTTTTTATGCACCTTTTTACTGTTTTCTAGTTTAAAGGAGAGGGCTTTTTTTTATTTACAGCATTCTACACAACTTTGTCTCCTCGATATGTATGATTGCCGGGAAGGTCTTGATATGGAGATATCTTGTCTCAGATTGTCTCTTCTTTTGGGGAATTTTCCGGTTCTCTGAGTGATGGTTCTGCTTCTTTCCCCATTGCTTACTCAAACTTGTGAGGATGTTTCTGGCTGTATGTATGACGGAGCATTTACTTTGTGATGTATGAAGTGCCCCAATAGTTGAGAGGTATATTAGATGTCCTTTGATTCATTAATGAATAACAAGGTCAGGATTTTTTCTTCTAAAAAAAAAAAAACTAAGAAATGCATATATATATAGTAAGCTAAGTTGACCAACTTCCACAATTAGCTAGCTATTGACATAGGAATAGAGAGGTAACTATGTTATCTACCCATTACCATGATGCAATCAAATTTCATCAACCACTATCATTACCAATCTTTCTTGCTTGAGCATGTCTAATAATTTTTTTGTATAGATATACAAATTGGATACAAGACAAGTCGCTGACGAAATTGCTGGGTTTAAAAATTAATTAAATGTCAATAATAAATTTCAATAATAATATATTATATTTTAAAAGTGATTGTATTTAACTCTCGTCAAATCTAACCCTTTCTCCAAGTTTTTTTCTTTTTGAAAATTGTACATTTTTTTTCGCACATGAAAAAACACACAATTTCTTATTCCAAAGATTCAAAGTTGCTTACAACATTTTGAGAAGCATATAGATACCAAACTTGTATTTATGTCCATCATATACTGTATGATTAGTAAACTTAATAGACAAAACTTAACCCAAAAAAAAAAAAAACTGTCACAATATAGAGACTACAAACATCCCCATCCAAAAAAAACAATCTATCTAGTTGCCCATCCATAAAAGAAGCTTTCCCAGCAATCCACTGGGAAAAACAACAGAAAGAACTAGAAATCTTCAAATAAATTCAAAGAACTAGAGTCATGCAACACTCCTTCTCTGAAATCTTCAAAAAAAAGTTGTTTATCCATATCATCAACCCAATTTGGATAAATGATTTTGACTTCATAATTAAATTCCTTGTAAATATGCCTCAAAGAGATATAAGAAAAATCTGAAATCAGACTGCTCATCCTATGGTCCAAAGTCAAAAAATAGATTTCTCATTTGCCCAGTATAGATTACAACATTTGAATCACCCACAAAGTAATTCCCACATAGATAAGAACTCAATCCTCCTATTAGAACCACCTCCAAGACCATCCAATGTACATACAAATACATTCATGCCCTGTTACCTGAAAACAAAAACAGGACATCTACTCACCAAAATGGAGTTTGTACAAGGTCGGCAAGCACTTCATAAAAACAAAAAAAAAACTTACATACATAAAAAAACAGCTTATCTTCTCACTTTTTTTAACAAAACCCAGATAATTCATCGTTTCATAATTTCACACCCTCACCACCTGTAATAACTCCATAACTCCATAGATTCGGCCTTCTCAAAATAAAAGTAAGAGGCCAACATTGCATAGTGATTTAGCTTTTCCCAGAGTCGCTTGAACTCGTTGCCCGAACCTTTAACGAAATGAGTATGGAAGCAAATATCTGCTTCTTAATGGTGCCCCGCTTCCGCTGATTGATCGGCACAGTTTTATTACTATTACTTGCCTGCGTTTTCCCACCATCACCTGCAATTCTAGCAGTAACTGCTTCTTTATTCTCCATGCCGGCCGCTTCCGAATGCTCAGAGAGAAAGAGAGCAGACTTCACGGTGGCCGAGAGACAATAAATAACTCTTTTGGAAGAAACTTGAATCACAAGTGATGCCACCAATATTATTAAATTCCACGTATAACAGGAAAATGCGACGTAAAGCTTTTTTCCCTTACGGAAGCGTATTCGCTGACAGGACTTCGGCTTATTGATAGTGGTTGGGAGAAATGTTGTTATACTCTTCACTTCAATTCAAATCTCATTATATAACATGTTACGAAATCTTCGATTTCTTTGTAAATACAAGAAATTTGTATTTCCATATGAAATATATATATAGTGCATACTTGTTGTACTTCATTCATTCACTTATCTCCACCCTATTCTCCATGTGCAAGGGTGCAAGGTTTCCGACCTTGGGAGTTCAATGTGTATATATTTTCTTATTTGGTTGCAATGTCTTTACATGGACACCACTTTAAAACCTCCACATTCACAAATTCAGATTTTTGTGTTTTGGTAGTTTTTTAGTGGAACTAAGAGCGTACAATTTCATCATAGTTAAATTGCAATTTCATTCTTTGAGATGTGTAAATTAGAGGTTTTGGGGTCTCTGAATTTATCCAAAATGTCAAAATTACAAACTCAACAACATTGTTCAAATTCAAATTTTTTTATTTGCTGGGTTTAGAAAAGGATGAGGTGTTTTAGCTAGCATTTGGACTACCCAAGTTGAGAAGGTGGCAACAAACCTTAAACAACAAAGAGACTTGCTATAAACACTACATTGAAACATTTATGTAATAGGTTTTTTCTAGAAAACAATGCAAAATATCAAAGTTCGACTTGCAACTGTGACAAGTGTTTATGGTGCTTAAGGTTTGTCATGGCAAACATTGTTAGGGCCTTGCTGCTTAGACTGGTTCGCCACATGCATTTACTCTCTAAATAAACCTTTTCCAACATTGTCACTCCCTTGGATCACCCCAACCACTATGTTGGGGTATGCATAGCTACCGTGACATCATATTCCAGAATTTCTACCAATTAGCCTCAACCTAGTTTGTTCTATTAAGTTGAGAGTTTGAGGGATTTTGCCTCTTGCTTGGTATTTCAAGCTATCCAAGAAGACAAAGATGAAAGATGTAGACGGTCAGAGTAAAGTTAACTCTTACAATGTCATCCCTCAACCATTAGATGATGTCCATATCGCAAAGTAGAGGGGCTTGGAAATCATGGCTAGACTTGTCAACAATGCCAACAATAATGGCAAACACGATTCTTAAATTTCAAGTTGCTTTATTGAACTTGATCATTGCTCATTTGATATGCTTGAACAATAAATTTCTTTTCCAATGGATGTGGCTTGGTTGGTTGGGAGAAATAATTATTACCCTCTCCACCCAGGCTCAATTCTTGTCAGTGACATAATGCTCTTGTTAATCCTAAATGTAATAATTGCGTGGATTATGCAATTTGCCCATACCTTGATTCTCCAAGATAACACGTGTTGGCATATTTTTAAGTGAAAAAAAAAGAAATTTTCAATCATTTTTAACAAGATGTTTTGACAACACTAATAGATATTGTATGCTATAACAATATGTTGTAAAGACATTTTGATGATGAAAGCTAAACTAAGAGATACTGAATAAAATTAATTGAAAGGTTGTGAAGACCCTTATATGCTAACCACGGTGCCAAAAGTTCTTAAAATTACTATAACAACAACAATTATAAACAATACATGTAATTAATTATAATGCATTTACAAGATTTGATATTTACTTGTCATACATGTTTAGTCATTTATGAAAATTTTGTTCAAAGTTGGGAAAGATCATCCTCTTGTATAATGATAATGATGTTGAATAACCTCCTCGGTCCACTTACACTTTGTACGTTCTACCTTGAGTTTTCTGGCCAGAGCTAAGCATTGAGCTGCAGAGCATTTAATGCAGCTCCAGCAGCCTTGATGACCGTTGGATCTTTAACAGCTCAAAATCCAACGATCATCAAGCTTGCATTGAGCTGCATTAAATGCTCTGCAGCTCAATGCTTAGCTCTGGCCGAGTTTTCTTACTCAAGTCTAATATAAATACGATTTAGCATCTCACAAAAGCCATTGTCAAATGTGAATACGATTTAGCATCAAACAAAAGTTATTGTTACACCAAAGTCCAAGAATGGCATCTTACATGATTGGACCAAAGTCCCACTTTGTTACTTACAACACTTATCCTCCAACATTCCCTTACGTCATTTATCCTTCAACATTTCCTCCACTATATAAAGTTTGAAAAATAATATAAAAAGTCAAAGATGACCGCAAGTAAGAATGTACACACCAGTGTGAGATAACTATTCCGTTTAAATGAGATGCTTTAACGAAACGTTGCAATAAGAAAACCAAAGTAGGTGGACCAAATGTGGGGATGCTCTAACTAACCATTGCAACGAATCATTTCTCTTTTGATTATTTCAAACAAGATAACTCTAGTTTTAATCTAAAGGTAAATGAGTTGGTTGACACCATGTATATTAAAAAATATGTTAATGCAAAATTTGGGACCAAAACAATAAGTACAATACACATGGCATCTGGTTTAAGAGTGGGTAAGTGTGACCACACATTTAATATTTAAGTGTCGTGAGTGGATTTAAAAGCTCTAACATATTTACTAGCGAGATTCCTTTTGACCTTGAGAAGATAAATAAATGAAACTAGAAAATGCTTTTGATAAAATGAGAATTTGTTTATTTTCCATAAAGTCTAATTGTTATCCTTGCAATAAGGAAGGAATTTTGTTTTTGTTTTTGTTTTTTTAATTATTTGGCATTTTATTTAAAAAAATATATAAACAATGGAGATGATAGTTTCAAGATTCTTCGTTGCTCCATCAAATTGCATTTGGACATGTGCCTTGGTGATTGACGAATGGAGGTTGAGCAAGTGTCTCGCAGGTTGGGTTTGCTGCTTGAGGGTCCGTCTTGCACGTGTTCGAGCAGTTGGACATGTGTATTATATGTTTTAACAAGGGTTCTGCTAACTATGTTTCGATGCCCGCTTATTACCTCCGTTTGTTGCTTGAGGGTTCGCCTTGCGCGTGTTTGGGCAATTGGACAGGTGTCTCATGTGGTTTGACAAGCGTTGTTGTTAAATGGGTTTCGATGCAGGCTTATTACCTTCGTTTGCTGCTTGAGGGTCTTCCATGCGCATGTTCGTTCAGTTGGATAGGTGTATTGTGTGTTTTTCCTGCTCATTCTCCCTGTTGTCAAAGCACGATCTTAAAGCCCGATCTTGCGGAGATTTGTTGCAGGTGACTCTCTCACGACATCTTTGTCACAAGAGACTCTCTCACGACATCTGGATGGCGACTAAAAAAAATAAGTATTGCATGATTGATACGCTTCATAGATTGCTTACCATGTCCCTTTCATCAACAAAATCACTATCAAGGAAGCACTTCAGGATTGAAGGACCTCCTTTTCTTGATCGTTTCACTCAAGCTATCAGTTGTTGTTCGAGTATGCCTGAAAATAGATGGGAACAAAGTTGTAAGCCTTAAAATGGACGACTGGTATTTACTGCACTCCTTACCACTTCAATAGAGCGAAAACGATACCATATAACAAGTAAGAAGACAAGAAGATAAGAGAACCTAGAGAATGAGAAATAATTGCTCACCTAAAAGATGGGGATGAGGTGAGAACTCCACAATCTTAAATTGTGCAAAGTATCCACTGCTCTAGAATCATCCCTAATCATCTATAACAAGTGTAGGATATTGCGTCTTAAACTGCGTTGAAGCAGAGCATACATAGTAGAATGAAGAGGAGAACTAGGGAGATGTGATAAAAAGATGAAAAAGTATAGTTAGAAAGACCAAATACTTACGCCCTTGCCAGCCAAGATTCATGATTTCTGATAAAAGAATATATTCCGGGACCAGCCTTGCTATATCCATAGAAGCCATTAAATTTATCAGTGTTGGAGCCTGAACTTCTTGCTAAGGCCACCAACTTTCGAAGTTGTTCACGAGTTTCTTCTTGCAAATATGTGGTTTTGTGTTTTTATTACTTTAAAAGTTGTTGCATATGTTGCTTGTAAGTTTGACTTGTACCCAATAAAATTTGGTTGTAACTGTGTAATCCATACCAAGGATAAACTACAAATACTTTTGAAGTTAATTCATCTTGCAAAATATGAAGGGAATAAAATAACATAGAACCCATCACGAAGTACAAACTTCACGATCCATCCAACGCAACCTGTTATGAATGTCCTGAATTATTCTCTAAACCACCATAGAGCCTTTGAATACCAGGAAGGGCGAGGGTTTGAACCTCAATCATTGATAGGCACTTCATGAGCCATCCAACGCAACTTGTTATGAATTTCAAGAATTATGCTCTAAACCACCCTAGATCCTTTGAATACTAGGCAGGCCAAGGGTTTGAACCTTGACCCTTGATAGGTGTAACAAACTTAAATAACAAACAACAAACAATATGTATATATTAAATATCAATATTAAATATTAATATTAATATATATTTGATNTAATAAATGGTTATTAGTAAACTATTCTAAAATGACGCATCCTTTCATGGATGGTATCCAAGTGCCTTTACAATTAATATATATATGGCACTCACCTTGCAATCTTTTATCATCATTCATCTCTAATATTTATTTAATATTTTCAATATGGAATTATTCTCCATTGGTTGATTATTCAACTAAGTAATCATTGTGGGTTAAAATGTGAATCATGTGGGTTTAGAAGTCTTTGTCTACTTCAATAGGAATTGAAATTTCAAGTCTCTGAACTCCTTACATGTTGATAGGGAATGTGATTTCAGGTCTTGATGGCATAAGAGAAAGAGAAGGTCATGGGTGGACATGGTAGGCAAGGGATTGAAAACCAACATACAAAGACCATTTAATGCTGAAGCAACCTAGAAAGTAAAGATCCTTCGTTGTTGGAGATTGCAAAAAAGGATGTAACATCATTGTTTGTTAGTGCCCCATGGTTTCTCTAAGGTTGCATGGACACTCTAAACAACAATTAATTGAATGCTTCCACGTGTTGAGTTTTATTTCTAGATGATACTAAAAAAATTCTTTATTATTGTTAAATGGGATTAAATAAACATGAATAAGTATCTAATTTATATTTTCAATTTCCAATCATCATTTATCTTAATTGAAATTAACATGAAAACATGAAATGAGATACTTGAAAGTGCCTCTGCAACTAGAGAAAACTAAGAAAGAAATAGAGGGTCATTTACATTATGATGTATCGTTTCATATGCTTTGTTCTTTGGATAAACCTTTTTTTAGTTGTTATCAAATTTCCATGCTTAAAATAGTTTTAGTTCTGAGTTTGACACACTATTTGCTAGCCTTTAACATGAATAGTTGGGTCCCTCTAAAGTTGATTATTACTACATCATGCGCTCCTTTGCACCATGTTTATTAATTGCTGCAAGTAGCAAGTGTTATCCATCCATACTGTTGCTGCGGCAACTACTTCCCCATTTTTGTTTACATTTTAGGGCCCCTCCTTCCATTTTTTATTGTTAAAGAACACTTACACCTGTTGCCCAACTCAGATAAGCCCTCCCTACATACCTAGTCTTTCCTAGAAGCTTGAGCATAAGTTTTTCCTAAGCCTGAAGTGTCAATTTGGTAAAAATCCTTAGGCATGACCTTGGAAACATGCCTGATATGAAAAGATTCGCTTTTGATTTTTTATCAACGACTAAGGACAAACCTGCAAAGGTCAACATTTAGGAAAAGGGGAAGCGGAAAGATCAAAGTTAACCTCGTGAAAAAGGACGAACCCGCCTTCCGATTTCCGCCTTCTGCAATCCACAGAAGCGGAAAAGTGGAAAGCGGAAAGGTAAATTTTAACATTGAAAAGGTTAGAGACCCGCTTTACGGAAGGACGGAAGAGAAAAGGAAGAGGCATGAAGTTTAAATTTAAACTTCAAAATGTTGGGGAGCCTAATGTCTGCTTTCGGCGATCCGTGGAAGCTAAAAAGTGGAAAAGAGGGAGAAGAAAAGCAGAAGCAGAAAATACAAAGTTTAATTTTGGAAAAAGTTGACATCCCATTTTCATATTTCCACTTTTCGGAAGGCTCCCGCAAATAAACGAACAAGCGGAAAAAGCGGAAAAGGAAAAGACAAAACTCGGTTGTGAAAATGGTAAATACAATTTCCTCTCTTTGACAACCGAAATATCGATGGTCCAGGAGACTTCCTCCATAGATCAACAGCCTAGAAGGGAGCGTTGAAGGCAAAAGGCAAAAACATGAAAATTTGGCATCGTGAAAGTAGAAATCCCGACTTTCGTTTTTCGCATCCCGCAGCTTTATCTCAGATCAACGACTAGAAAATATTCTGTGTAGGATCGACGGTGTGAAAAATCGAAACAAGCATGGGGTAATCAAGTTTATCCATCTACAAAATCCTGTAGGACCCGCACATCTTAATGGTCATGATTTTGGATGGCCTATATTAATCGTAGTTGAAGATCTACAATGGAAATTGATTTCGTTGGGTGAACCTGCACACTCAAAGTTGGGGATTTCTTGCACGAAGAGAAACATGCATAAATGAGGTGTCTTCTCCTCATTGGATATCGCGCTCGAAAATCAGAGGTGCAAAAGGCACTTTATGGAGGGTGATGTTTTAAGGAAGATGAAGAAAGAAGACCTGCAAAATAGAGTTAAAGGATATATGAAATGAATGGCGCATATTTCATCTGACAAAGATACACGACGGAGGTGTATTCTTCTAGTTCAACTTGCACGAACCAAATAAATTTCCAGATATGCAAAATTTCTTAAAGGGTTGCATTTTTCAATGATCAAGGTTGATGGGGGAGTAAGATCAACGAAGGGGATGAATTTCGTTGATCCAACATGCATGAACAAACAAATTTTCCAGATCAATGAAATTCGGTAGATCCCGCAGCTTTCAATGACTGATCAAGATCAACGGACAGGAAAAATTCCGCTAGCTCAAAGTGTTGTCAGTTTAATTTTCTAGAACTCAGCGAAATTTTACAGAGTGTGCAAGTCCCGCATTATCTAATGGTTCAAATTAGACCCAACTCGTCTTTTGAGATGATCTGAGTTGTTCAATCTCTGTTTGTTTTTTCACTGTGAACCATTGGGGAAACTGAGAAATTTTCCTCCCGAAGCTTAAACTAAAGAAAATTGCTTGCATAACAGGGTGTTGGTCATCATCGTTTTCTATTTATTGATTGGCACATATCATTAAATTGAAGCTACTGTGAAGAATTATTGTTATTTCCAGATCAGATATATATCTCATTATGTATTCTTTATGTATCGCATGTATTATTGCTCACCAAATTCGAATGCGGGAAGCATGAAACAGACGAAGGAGAAGGGGATTGATCATCGAGAGACAACACACATGGAGGCGCAACAACATGACTGGTGCTTGAGCCAACCAAATACGATGAAATCGCTTGAGAAGCTAACGCATAGGCCGCGTGTATTTTCAGCTGGGTTAAGTGAATAAGAAGCTTGGGAATCTCTAGGGTTAGGGAAGATCAAAGGTCACAAGGTGATAGATCTAAGTAATAAATAGGGGTGCAGAGCACCATAGAAGATAATGTTTGCTAGTGAAAAGAGGCTGGACTATTTTGTCAAAGAGCTAACCCTGTGCTAATAAGAAGGATCAATTTGCTGGAACAAAGGCCTGCATAGAGATTTACTCGGAATGTGTGGAATGCGTCCTATAGAACTATTTATTATTACTTATGTACATCTTACAGTGAGATTGTTCTAACTTCTTGGAACTAATTCTTTGGTTATGAATGGTCTGTTGTTTTTATAAATGTTTGTGTAATGAAAGGGTGATAAATGGTTTAATTATATCAAAGCTATCTTTGGTATTCTTTCTGTTGTGAATGTGATTATTGTGTTGGAAGAACTATCGGTTAGACTTATATGAACATTTTCAGCATATTACCTTGAACTCTAAATTTGCTCCATGCAGGGATAGAATAAATTAGTTTAGATTTAGTTTTAAAGAAGGGATTGAGGTTCTTGATCATCAGTCACTTGCATTTAGATTAGGAATCTGCATTTATTTCATTTAAACAGAATCACATAAACGGTGGACCGGGATGAAACTGGTAAAATATTTAAACAACTTAATCTACAGTAGTCGGACCGTAAACCGGACGGATTCCCCATACCAATTGGTGGAATATCTAAATGGGGTTGTTTACTGGGGAGACTACTGTATGTACCTGGGATTTTTCCAGGAATCAATAGATTTAGTGCTAGAAGGAGGGCCGCCAATGCATGGATGGTAGAGGAAATTCATTTTTCAAGGAAGATTACACTGGAACAACATCTTAAAGGATTTCCCTAAATATTTTATTCATGAATTCAAAGAACAAGAAAATATAGGTTCTAGGGAAAAAAAATCATAATGTTCTTACGCTGTCCCATTTGAGGAAGTAGATCAGTTTAGGAAACACACAAGATCCTACGTTAAGAAACTTGGGGGGTTAAAAGTTATTCATGTGTTACCTAGAAGGAAAGCTTCTAGGAAAATAGCCTCATACACTAAGGATTCAATTCTTGTGGAAAATTTGGAAGAACTGGTAGATCTATCCATCCAAGAAATTGTTTAGCCTCTGGATCTATTGGGTCCAAAATCCCCTGCAGCTTCAGTATTTAGTCAATATCCACCACAGTCTCCACCTCAAATTATGGCTAGAAATGTTAATCAACCTGCATGGAGAGCAAGAACGCCACTCAACCTGGCTTCTCCATTGCATGATTTATCTAAGCACTCAAAAAGAGTATTACCAAAATTTGATCCTAGAAAGGGTGTTTATGTTGAGCACATGTTGAGGATCACTTAATCTGGATTTGAATATTTTAAATGTTCAATATGAAGATGTTGTTTGTATAATTTTTCCATATACTTTTGAACCTAAAGCATCTTCATGGTACTTTAGTTTGCAAGCTGATTCAATAGTAAATTGGGATGGTTTTGAAAAGGAATTCTTAGGTAAATTTGGAAACCAAAAAACTGTAGCCACTCTCATGAAAGAATTACTGTCTATGAAGATGTAAAAAAAGGAAATGGTCCAAGACTTTAATTAGAGATTCACCACTTTATTGAATAGCTTCAGTGATACAACAAAACCAGCTGATGAGTCTCTAGTAGAAGATTATACTACAACACTTTATCCACCAATAACAATGTTTGTAAAAAGAGCCGGTAAAGTTACATTGGTAGAAAACTATGAAGAAGCCAAGAAAGTAGAGGCAGATCTGGATAGTATCGCAAGGCATACTCTAGAACCTGAGTTGAAACATACCATAATAAAAAGGCCTTTGTTGTTAACTAAGCCCAAAGAAGAACACCCTAATGAGCTAGAAAATGTGGTGAAAATGGTGCAGAAAATGTCAAACAAGATAGTAGACTTGGAAAAGGATAAGGGATCTAGTTCTTATAGAAAGCCATTCAATCCTTATTACAAAAAAAGGAAGAAATTGGACAGCCCCAACCACCTGTACATAATTATGTTGTTTTAAATTTTAAAGAAGCACGCATGGATCATTTCTGTACTTTTCACCAAGAACATCATTCTGAAAAAAAACTGTCCATAGTGGATAAATTCAATGACTCTGGTTTTGAATCAATTGTTAGATGCCTAGTTGACAGATCCTAAAGAAGAAGAATCCCAAACTAGTGAGCCAAAACAAACAAACGAAGAAACCACTACATGGTATTATGGGACTAGGCACCTACTTTGGGGCTAAGTGAAGATGAACCTACTGAGGAAATTCAAGTGTCATCACTTAATGTTACGAGTAGAAGTAAAGGGCCGATATTGGATGAAAATTTAGTACTACCTAAAATAAAGAAGATGAAAGAAGACATGAAGAAAATTCTCTGTACTACTCAAACAACACCTAAGCCTAATCCGGTACTAATATGAAAGAGACAATCCCAATAGTTAACAAACCAATGAAGACAATGATAAATCAATCCAAAGGTATTAGAAAAGGTTTGGTAGAACATGACACGTGGTATTATATCATAGAAGACATTAAGAAAACAAAAGAAAATATCTCTCTATTCGAACTATGTAATCTGCCTCAACAAAGGAGGAAACTTCTGGAAGATTTTGATCCACAACCTAACAGTATCCCAGAAGCTATCGAATCTGATACTGAAATTAATGAAGCAAGCATTGGAGGAAAATCTAAATCTCAGGCTTTGCCTTTTTTGCTTTCATTTGAAATTTTTAATCATAATGTGCATAATTGTTTCGTATATTCTAGAGCTTTGTCAAATGTTATGTCACTTTCAATATGTAAGAAGATTAATGGTCAACCTACACCATCTCCATCTTGGATAATTTAGCTAGATAGATTTGATGTTAAAGTCATAGGGGAAATGAAATATGTGTTGATTCGATTATCTACAGACCCTAGAGTTTGTCAATTTGTAGACATCATGGTGTTTGATATACCAGAAGGTTATGGATTAATTTGAAGCAGGGACTGGTGAAGGAAACTTGATGGATATTTTGCAACTGATTGGTCTCACATGTGGTTGCCACACCAAAATGTTCAAAATTAGATTAAGATACCAAGGGAACCACACATGAAGCATAATGTGACTCAGTTGGAAGGAAATAATGAACCTGTGAATTTCTCATCTTCAGTTTTGGGAAATTAATTTTTGGAGCTTGAACCAGGAAATTATCAAGCCAAACAAGTCACTCAGGAATTAGATATGCAGTCCGATCTCCTTTGATTTTCATGGACTAATGATATTGATTGTAACATAGTAGACTTAGTTACTAATGTAGGAGATGCCACTATCTCTGTAGATTTAGAAGATAGATTTTTGGTTTTGCATTTTGATGGTTCTAAAACACAAGAGGGATCAGGGGTTGGTTGTGTCCTGGTTGATCCTGAAAAGAATACATATTTTATCTCTTTTAGACTAGAGTTTGAATGCACAAATAATACTGCTGAGTACGAAGCTCTAGTTCAAGGTCTGAAGAAAGCCATTGGGTTAGAAGTAAAAAAATTGAAAGTTTTTGGTGATTCCGAGATAGTTGTTAAACAAGTAAGAAACACCATTAATTGTTTATCTCCACATATTAAAGGATACCAGTCTGAGGTATGGAATTTGATTATGCACTTCAATGCTTTCAATATAAATGCAGTACCTAGATTGCAAAACGTTGCGGCTGATTTATTAGCTACTTATGCTTCTATATCTGAGTACCAACTAATAACAACTGTTCTATTGAATTGATTTTTAGGCCATCGATTCCTAGAATTTTTTTGAATCTGAGGGTATTTGATGATGATGAGCAGATTGTCGATTTTTGACAAAGGAAGAGTCTTTTAAAGAATCAATAATTGATGAAGAAGAACATTTGTCATGTTTGCAAAATGAAGATGTAGTTAAAGGAAATTTCATGCCTAAAGTGGTAAGAACCTCGAAGGTATGTTTGATTTGCAAAGAAAATTCCGGAAACCAACCAATGTGAGGACGAACAATTCATCAATGCAATATGAGCTGGTAAATCTGGGATCAGAATCTGAACCCAAATATGTATTTGGGAAAATGTTGCTCGTCTAGAGAAAGATGTAAGTTCATCAAGTTGTTTCAACAATATAAATACATCTTCACCTGGACGTATGAATATCTAAAGACTTATGACACTCGCATCATCCAACACGTGATTCCCATCAAAACAGGAGCAAAACCATTTCAGCAACAACTTAGAAATATGCAGCCAAAGTTAGATCCTCCGATCCAAAACGAAGTAAAGAATTTATTGGACGCAAAGATCATATTCAAGGTTTGACATTTCGAATGGGTGGCCAATCTAGTCCCGGTGAGAAAAAATTTAGGAGAAATAAGGTTGTGTCTCGACTTCAGGTACTTAAACAGAGCATCAGATAAAGATAACTATATGGTTCCACCAATGGAACAGAGAAATGGTTTCAGGCTCATAAATGTTCTCCCTATTAGATGGATTTTCAGGTTATAATCAAGTATTAGTGGTTGAACAAGACTTATTAAAGACAAGATTTCGTACAAAGTGGGGAACATTAGCTTATAGAAAAATTCCTTTTGGCCTCATGAACATTGGAGCCACATTTCAGAGGGCCATGGACATTGCATTTAGAGGTTTAAGTGGCAACTGTGTAGTAGTGTACTTAGATGATGTAACCGTTTTCTCTAAGAGAAGATAAAACCATGTTTTTCACTTGAAACATATTTTTGACCGCTGTAGAAAATATGGTATAGCTATGAACCCAAAGAAGAGCATCTTCACAATTCTTGAAGGAAAATTGTTGGGACACATCATCTTAAAGAATGGAATATCAATAGATCCAGAGAGAGTTGAGGCTATAACTCAGATTCCCATTCCCCATAATAAGAAATCTATGCTATCATTTATGGGAACAATAAATTTTGTTCGGAGGTTTGTCCCTGATTTTGCTCAAATTGTGAAACCTCTGTAACAAATGGTGAAGAAAAGTGTACATAGTTCAAGTGGAATGACATTGAGAAATTTTCCTTTAAAGATATCAAAACAACAATAGCTCATGCACCTTCTTTGAGGAGTCCAGACTTTGAAAAGGACTTTATTTTATGTACCTTTGCTTCAAACAACTCTCTCGCAGCTTTGCTTAGGCATAAAGGAGAATTGGGAGACAAATACCCAATATCATTCATGAGAATTGGGTTACAAGGAACTGAATTGAATTACCAAGCCATGGACAAATAAGCATATGCATTCTTCAAGGCAACAAAATAATTTAGACCCTAGATTTTAAAAATTAGAACGAAAGTTGTAGTTCCTCACCCGATTGTTGGGTCTATTTTTGTGCAAAAAGAATTGGGTGAGTGAAGAGGGAATTGGGTGACTTCCCTACAGGAGTATGCCTTGGAATTCAAACCATATACCATCATCAAAGGTCAATGGTTTTAAAAGTTTATAGAAAAAAATCACACAGATAAAAATTCTAATTGGGAGAATGAGGCTGGATTGAACTTGATTGATGTACGTCCTATCTTTATTGCTCCTGAATCTTGGTACAAAGATCTGGTGTATTATCTGTAAGTTTTAAACATGTGCAGAGAATCAAAGCATACAGATTCTTTTAAGTAAAATAGAGATCACAACACATCGGTCACACATAAACACAAAGATTTTCCCTAGAAACCCTTAATCAAGAAAACTAGAAAACCTTGGAGCCACACCTCCTATTTTCTCTTCATTACATTATGAAATCCTCACAATACAAAATATAGGTATTTCGTAACATCCAAATACCCTAATCCGTTAACCCATATTAGAAAAAGACTCAAATCCCTTAACCGGGATTAAGTTACATATTTTTAGACAAATTCTAAAAATAGCCACAAACAGCTATAAATAGCCATAAAATCTAAAAATAGCCAAAAAATTTTGCTCGCTGCACTCGCATCGGAAACGGCCTAATAGCCATTTCCGTCGAAGGTTCCTTTGGGATCGCCGAGCTGCAGGGCTGACATGCGCACCTCCCCTCCATACGCACATGCAAAGAATATAACATATACCCAACATTCTCCCACTTGTTGTTTCCTTTGCATAACAATGAGTCATGTACTCATAAAGTCACAGGTTTAGGGCATCAATGCCCATAGATTCTCTACACCAAGAGAACTTCTCTGTACTAACATACTTTGTTAATGAGTCTGCAACATTTTTCATGGTGTCAACCTTCTCTAGCAGCACCTTCTTTTCTTCAACCATATCTCTCACAAAGTGATACTGCACATCAATATGCTTTGTCTTAGCATGATAAGCAGGGTTCTTTGCCAAGAATATTTCACTTTGGCTATCACATTCTAACCTTACACCTTTCTGTACAAACCCAATACCTGAACACAATCTTTGCAACCACACGGCTTCTTTGCTTGCATGAGTGGCTGCCATATATTCAACTTATGTAGTTGAGAGTGCAACTACATCTTGTCTCTTGCTCATCCAATTGATAGCTCCTCCAAATAGGTTAAACACATACCCACTTGTAGATCTTCTATGATCAAGGTCTCCAACCTAGTCTGCATCAACAAATCCATGTACATTTATTACTTTGTCTGGTCCAGGCCTTCCTTGGTAGTAGATTGCATAATCTGTGGTGCCATGCAAATATCTGAAGACCCTCTTTACAGCTGTCCAATGCTCCTTTCCTAGTTTTGACATATATCTGCCCAAAACTTACATTGCATGAGCAATGTCTGGTCTTGTACAGACCATTGCATACATCAAACTACCAACTACACTGGCATATGGAACCCGTGACATGTCTTCTTCTTCTTCCTATGTCTTGGGACACTGCTCTATAGATAACTTTACACCTACAGGAATAGGAACCTTGACCGGCTTACTTTCTTGCATGTTAAATCTCTGTAGTACCGTCTCAACATATTTTCTTTGATTTAAACTGATAATTTTGTTTGCATGATCTCTTTTTATCTCCATTCCCAGAATGAAGTTTGCAGCACCGAGATCTTTCATATCAAACTTGGAGGACAGTTGAGACTTCACCTCCTTTATAACATCTTTGTTGTTTCCAATCAACAACATGTCATCAACATACAGAACTATGTTAATGAAGTGATCACCAACCTATTTGGAATATACACAGTGATCAGCTTTGCTTCTCACAAACCCCAATCCAAGTATGTATGTGTCAAACTTTTGGTACCACATCCTTGGAGATTGCTTTAGACCATAAAGGGACTTCTTTAGTTTGCATATCAACTCATTCTTTCCCTTTACTATGAACCCTTCTGATTGTTTCATGTATATTTATTCTTCCAGATCCCCATGTAAGAACATTGTCTTCACATCCATCTGCTCTACTTCAAGATCAAAAGTAGCAGCAATAGAAAGAAGAAATCTAATAGAAGTTAAGTTTGCAACTAGAGAAAATATTTCACCAAAATCAATCCCCTCTACCTGAGAATATCCATTTGCTACCAAGAGGTCTTTATACTTATCCACTTTACCTTCTGCATTCAACTTCTTTTTAAATAGCCATTTGCTCCCAACGGCTTTTCTCCCAACTTGTAACTGTACTAGCTGCCAAGATTCATTTTTGTCCAAGGAATCCATTTCTTCATCCATGGCCTTTTTCCAGAGATCACTATCCTTTGAATTAATAGCTTCCTTCACATTTCTAGGATCATCATCAGTAATAGACATAGCAAAATGAGAGCGAAAATCAAGAGGGGAATACCTTTCTGGTTGCCTTATTTCTCGAGATGATCTCCTCAAAACTAGAGTATGAGGTTCTTCTTCTTCTGATTCTGCTTCTTCTATTGAGTCATATTCTTCACCTTCTAGCTTAAACTCTATTTTCTCTGGTTCCTTTTCCATTGGATTCACTTCCTGTCTGGGACTTCTTTGACCTCTCGAAACACAACATCTCGACTGTAAACAGTCTTCTTAGTTATATGATTCCAAAGCTTATACCCCTTCATACCATCTTTATAGCCAATAAGGATACACTTCTCAACTTTGTTATCCAACTTGCTCCTTTTCTCCTTTGGAACATGTACATAAGCATCACAACCAAAAACTTTCAGATGCTTAATAGAGGGTTTCTTACTAGTCCATACCTCTTGTGGAGTTTTATCAATAAATGCTGATGTGGGTGATCAGTTTACCAAGTAACATGATGTCTCCATTGCTTCTGCCCAGAATTCTTGTCCTATCCCAGTACTGCTTAGCATGCTCCTTGCCTTTTCCGTCAACGTCCTATTCATCCTCTCAGTAACTCCATTCTGTTGAGATGTGTATGGAGTAGTCTTTTTCCTTGCTATTCCACACTTCTTACAAAAGTCCTCGAATTCATTCCCACAGAACTCTCCACCATTATCTGTCCTCAACACCTTTATTTTCTTTTTTGACTGATTTTCTACAAGAGCCTTAAATTCTTTAAACTTGGCAAATACTTCAGATTTCTTTCGAAGGAAATAAATCCATATGTTCCTTGAGAAATCATCTATAAATGAAACATAATACACAGATTTTCCTAATGATGGAACAGGAACAGGTCCAAACACATCACTATGTATTAATTCTAGAATTCCCTTTGCTCTTGTAGCACCAGATGCAAATCTTACTCGATTTTGTTTTCCATATATGCAATGTTCACAGAAATCAAAATCCAGAGTGCAATCAATCATACCTTCAACCATACCTTTACCTTGTAATGCTCGAAGTCCCTTTTCTCTGATATGCCCCATTCTTTGATGCCACAGCATTGTCTTTCCTCCTGATGCAGCCAGGGTTTTGTCATCTTTACCTCCTTCCTCCAGCACAATAGAATAGTTACATTCATCAATGATGGTTTTTCCCAATAGTTTGTACAGAGTTCCATACTGAAATCCCCTCATCAATACCATTGATCCTTGAACCATTTTTCAACCACCATCTCCACACATAGTCTTTACACCTGCAACATCCATCTTTCCAATAGATATCAAGTTTCTTGCTAGATTTGGAATGTGTAGCACTCCAGGCGGAGTTATAATCCTTCCATCCTTCAGTTTTAGCTTAACTCTACCACGTCCAATGATACTGGCTGGTGAATCATCTCCCAAGTACACATCTCCTCCATTGTAATTTTCATATTCACAGAACCACTCCCTATGAGGGGTCCTATGAGATGACGCACCTGAGTCAATCAGCCATGTATAACGTTCTGAAGGATTACCCATGGAAGCTAGGTACACATCCCCTCCTTCTTCTGAGGAGTTTTTGACCTATGTGGAAGGGGTATCCTCATATCCCTTTGCTTTCTCAACATTCTTAGATCTGCAATCCTTTTTACAATGCCCAGCTTTACCGCATTTCCAACACTTCCTTATTCCTTTTCCTGGGTATTTAGATCTCCCCCCATATCCTTTATTTTTGTTTCTCTCCTGGGGGTGACCTCTCACAAACAAGGCATCCATGCTATAATTATCCATGGTTTTCCGCCTCATCTCTTCTGATAGTAGGGATGATACAATTTCATCAAATTTTAAGGTCGCCTAGCTAGAACTACCTATTGCAACAATTAGGTTGTCCCAGGAATCCGACAAAGAACACAATAATGTAATACAGTTATCTTCTTCAGCCATTTTAATACCAACATAGGTTATCTAACTTACCAGAGTATTGTAGACATTCAAATGCTCTGTTACAGTGTCATTCTCATCCATTCTAAGGTGAAACAACTTCTTTTGCAGAAACAACTTGTTCACAAGGGATTTTGATTGATATAAAATCCCTAGTTTTGCCCATAGCTTTACTGCACTATCTTCACCAGATACATTCAACAACACAAAGTCTGATAAACACAATCGCATTGTACTCCTCGCCCTTCTTTCTAATTTATCCCAATCTTCTTGTGACGTTGCAGTGGGTTTCATACCTGGATCCACAGCAATCCATTGTTCTCGATCTACCAGAAGATCCTCCATTTTGAGCTTCCATAACTCAAAATTCTGGCCGTTAAATTTCTCGATCTCGATTCTTGAAGTGCTTGCCATTCTCTTTCAATGCACAAATCAACACTGCAAATATCCCACTGAACCCAGGTTTATCACAGACCCGAGATCTATTAACCGCGTCGAACCCTTAGTAGCAAAGGAATCCCCCTAATGCCAAAATCGAGCTCTGATACCACATGTAAGTTTTAAACCTGTGTAGAGAAGCAAAGCATACAGATTCTTTTAAGCAAAATAGAGATCACAACACATCAGTCACACATAAACACAGAGATTTACCCTGGAAATACATTTATCTTCTTCAGCCATTTTAATACCAACAGAAGTTATCTGACTTACCAGAGTATTGTAGACATTCAAATGCTCTATTACAGTGTCATTCTCATCCATTCTGAGGTGAAACAACTTCTTTTGCAGAATCAACTTATTCACAAGGGATTTTGATTGATACAAACTCCCTAGTTTTTCCCATAGCTTTACTGCACTATCTTCACCAAATACATTCAGCAACATAGAGTCTGCTAAGCACAATCGTATTGTACTCCTCGCCCTTCTTTCTAATTTATCCCAATCTTCTTGTGACGTTGCAGTGGGTTTCGTACCTGGATCCACAGCAATCCACTGTTCTCGATCTACCAGAAGATCCTCCATTTTGAGCTTCCATAGCTCAAAATTCTGGCCGTTAAATTTCTCGATCTCGATTCTTGAAGTGCTCACCATTCTCTTTCAATGCACAAATAAACACTGCAAAGCTCCCACTGAACCCAGGTTTATCACAAAGTCGATATCTATCAACCACGTTGAACCCTTAGCAACAAAGGCGTCCCCCTGATCCCAAAATCGAGCTCCGATACCACATGTAAGTTTTAAACCTGTGCAGAGAAGCAAAGCATACAAATTCTTTTAAGCAAAATGGAGATCACAACACATAGTCACACATAAACACAGAGATTTACCCTAGAAACCCTTAAACGGGAAAACCAAAAAACCTTGGAGCCACACCTCCTATTTTCTCTTCATTACATTATGAAATCCTCACAATACAAAATATAGGTATTCTGCAACATCCAAATACCCTAATCTGTTAACTCGGATTAGAAAAAGACTCCAATCCCTTAACCGGGATTAAGTTACATATTTTTAGACAAATTCTAAAAATAGCCACAAACATCGATAAATAGCCAAAAAAATTTGCTTGCTACGCTCGCGTCGAAAACGGCCTAACGACCATTTTCGTTTAAGGTGCCTTTGGGATCGCCAAGCTACAACGCTGACATGCGCACTTCCCCTCCATACGCACATGCAAAGAATATAACATATACCCAACACTATCTTCAACAAGGATATCTATCAGAGCATTGGAACTCCAAGAAGAGAAGGGTAATCTGTTTGAAGTCAGCCTCCTATCAAATAATGAATTGAGTTCTTTTCAGAAAAAAATTATGATGGAGTTTTTCTCAAATGTATGGAGAGAGAGGATGCCTCTAAAATAGTCAAAGAATTGCATGATGGACCAGCAGGAGGACATTATTCTGGGGATACCACAGCTCATAAAACACTTAGAGCTAGATGTTACTGGATAACACTATTTAAATATTCCCATGCCTATGTAAGAAAATGTGATGTATGTCAGAGAAGTGGTGGCATATTGTCAAAAGCAGCAGGACCGCTACAACCTGTTACTATTTTAGAACCATTCAAACACTGGGGCATAGATGTTATTGGGGAAATCAATTTGAATTCTTCATTACAACATCGGTATATCCTTATGGCTACAAATTATTTCACATGATGGGTTGAAGCGATTCCATTGCGCAAACTTAACGAGGATGCGGTCATCAACTTCCTCCAAGAGAATATTATGACCAGGTTTGGAGTTCCAATTTCCTTTGTTTTTGATAATGCATCTTATTTCTCATATGTTAAAAGAACTGAGTTTTCTTATGAAAATGGAATTAAGTTACATTACTCAGCAAATTATTATCCTTAGGGAAATGGTTTAGCAGAATCAACAAATAAGAACCTTACTTGAAATTTGAAGAAAACCATTATTGAAAATTAGAGAGATTGGCACTCAACCCTTCCAAATGCACTGTGGGAAGATAGGGTCACCCCAAATAATTCCTTAGGAGTGTCTCCCTATACTCTGGTATATGGAAAAGAATTTATCTCCCCCCCCAAACATTCTGCTCCCATCTTCACAGTTAGCTTAAGCCTCAAGGGGTTCCAGTAGTGAAGTTTTACATGCACGGATTGACACTTTGTTAAAAACAGAGGAATTACGGCAAAAGGATAAATATATTTTCAATCAACAACAAGTCATCATCAAAATATGGTTTGACAAAAGAAAATCTGGTACAAGAAACTTTGATGTAGGAGAACTAGTTTTGAAATGGGATAATCCGAATGCAGAAAAGGGAAAACACACAAAGTTTGAAAATTTATGGATTGGCCCTTATCTAATTGCTGAAAAGTTAGGCCCTGCAACTTACAAATTGAAAGATTGACAAGGGCATGAAGAAATTCTTCCTGTAAATAGCCTTTGTCTCAAACATTACTTCACTTAAGTTGTAGGAACACTTTGTGCATATTTAGAACTCTGCTTTTCTTTCTTCTTTTAGTTTGTTTATTTTCCTGTTTGTTTCACCTAATTTAATAGCCTTAGTTTGTTTTCTTTTAATAATCCAATTTAATTTTTGGTGCTTGGAAGTATAGGCATCTGATTAAACTCAAAATCTTTGGATGTCAGGAACTGCATATGGGAAAGAGAAAATGGTAAAGTTTGATCATGATGAGATTCTTTAACTGTTGATAGACAATGGAAAAGGAAGCTAGTATTTAATTCCACATTTGAATCATTATAACACCTATGAAATGACCAAGACTCATGAGGTCTGGAGTACTATATTGGGGTTTCATCCATTCTCACATTAATACCTATCTCAGGAAGCATATCATGATGGACCCACGAAAAGGAAGCAGGTCTGACGGATGTATGGTATTTAAAATGATCCCATTGCTACAAATCAAAGAGGCCTAAAGGCTTAGATTGAAAAGTCATTTTTATGAAATATTTAGTCTTCAATTAAAAAAAATGATGTTGAAGAAATAAATCATCAGACCAAAAGGGTTGTCAAAACAACAAATATCAACATGGTTATTCTCCGTCCATGAGCATGATGAGCAAACAAATTTGTCGCTCACACAAAAGGACATTGTGGATGGAAGAACTCATACCAAATTCTCAAAGTAAAATAAGCAATCAAGGAAGACTCAAAAGACATTTTCAGTCATAAAGAAAGCATCGAAAGAATGCTTATAGCATGGGAATGAGGAACAAACGAATACATATGTCCTACTAACCACTTAGACTGTGAAATGAGAAATTTATACTAAGAATGAGAACTCTAGCCATAAAAACGATGATTTTTGCATAAAAACCACCAAAAACACCCCCCAAGTAGAAAAGTGTTGATACTAGTATATACAATTTTTTTTTTTGGGGGGGGGGCAAAAAATAGTGCCATGGCCTAAACATGACATACTGTTGTTTACAAAAACTTTGAAATCAACCCCTAAATTGGAAAATATTTTTTTTTCAAGAGATAAATTACGACTTTTTTGAAATTTGCATATTAAACAAAAACAAATATTTCATAAAGAATTTCACCACTCTAACCATTTAAAATCAAACAAATTATGTTGTGATTCATAACGAAATCATATATTAGATCCTACAAGGACAAATTATTTATATAAATGATAAAAAAACTCTTTTAGAGTTTCAATTACAAACATCATAGTAATAAAAAAAAATCTAAAATATTTCATGTGAAATTATACAAACTCATCCATGGATTCTAACACCCGATTAGAATCATATTTTCTGCAGATGAATGAGTGGGTGTAATAAATAAATAAAAATTTAAACCCCTAACCTAGTGACCTCCCCCCCTTCCCCCCATTACATTACATTAAAAAAAATAAAATTAAACACCCCCCCTAACCCCCTAAACCCCCCAACAACATTACATTTACAAAATTTAAAACACAGCCCCCCTCCTCCTCTAAATGCTAAAAAGACAACTCAACTCGATCAAGGTATCACTAGTTTCTTGTAGATTGATTTGTCACTTTCCTTTGAATTAGTTTTCACTAAAAGTTTTATAATAAAAATTAGGTATAAATTAGATTTTACAATTTGTCATCTTAAACTTGTGTATCAAACTTTTAACATATTTTGTGTGTGAATAAAAAAATATAATTAACTATTTTTCAAACTTTATAATGAATAATGAAATGACCTACATCCATTGTGTCAAAAGCTAAACATAACTTTAATTTTACCTATAAAAATGCCACCAATATATATCACTATAATCATCACACCCCATTGTGTCTTTGGACATAAAATAATGTTGTAAGAAGACCTTTTGAATCCATGTCCTATGTTATGTAAATTCTTTGAGAATTTGATTCAATTTCTCCAATTTCAACTAAATCACTTTAAATATATATTAATACTAAAAAATTTCAAAAATCTCAAAAATCTCAAAAATTAAAATATCTAAATTAAATTATGAAGAATATGGCACTTATATTATTTCAACCCAATTAAATAAATTTAAATTATTAGGAACCACATTAAATAGATTCAGATTTTAGAGTATCAATTATAGAATAACTAGATTCAGCCCCCTCTTCCACTGAGAAATAAAAAAGTAACCTATCATTATCACACCGTCGTTTTTAAATAACTTAGTAGGCCAAAGTGCATCCACACCTGCCAAAAAACTACAAAGGTAAACTTTATTTATGCTGGTATGTTTATTGTCAAATAACTGCAATTGAGATTTATTTAATTTATGGTCAAACATACATATGCGAGCTCGTATAGTATAGTAAGAGGTTGTACTAGACCCAACTGCTATGAAAGGTAGGTCTGCAGCCAGCCTGGCAGGAGGAAGCATGATAATAAAAGGGTATGGGTGAAGAGAAACCAGCAGATTCTTAACTTGCAGTAGACCAATTATTTTGTGTGGACAAGGTAAAAAATATCGATGTGACTCTCAGCACATCATCATGAGCTTAAACTCACATAGCACTACATTTGGGCAAGTTCCACCTACCAAGTTATTTGAAAACGACGGTGTGATAATGATGGGTAACTTTTAATTTTTCAGTGGAGGAGGGGTTAGAGGGAGCGGAGCTCCGCTCCCTTGGTAGCCAAAGAGCCGCTCCTCAATGGTGGCACGAGGGATTGGAGGGAGTGGAGCTCCGCTACCTCCCTCTTACCTTGAGCACGGTAACCTTCACCAAGTCTTGGTGAACAAAGGGAGATTGGTCCAACATGTTTTTATACAAGTTTTTGTTCTTTTATTGGATTTTTTGTTTATTGGATTTTCATACAAGTTTTTGTTCTTTTATTTATTAAATCGTATTTGTTTTATGCTTATATTAACTCTAAGAATGGTATGAATAATGAATATAAAATTATATATTTTAACCTTTATTTAATAATCAACTGTCTTTACAAAACTCTTGTGGGGGAGGGAGGAGAGGGGAGAGAGCTGCGAATTTTTTTTGAATTTGTTTTTAATATAATGTTTAGGGGGCATTTAGAGGGTTAAAAAAATATTTTTTAATATTGTTTTTAATTATTTATATTTTTTTAATGTAATGTGATGTGGGTGGGGTGGAGTTTAGGGGTTAGGGGGTATAATGTTTTTTTAATGTAATGTTGTGAGGGTGGTTTAGAGGGAAGGGGGGATTTAATATAATGTTGTGGGGAGTTATGGGTTTTCTTTACAAGAGTTTTGTAAAGATAGTTGGTTAAAAATTAAACCGCCCCACATCACATTTAATAAAATAAAAATATATATTTTAACCTTTATTTGATAACCAACTATCTTTACAAAACTCTTGTGGGGGAGGGAGGAGAGGGGAGAGAGCTGCGAGTTTTTTTTAATTTGTTTTTAATATAATGTTTAGGGGGCATTTAGGGGGTTAGGGGGTTAAAAACGTATTTTTTAGTATTGTTTTAAATTATTTATATTTTTTTAATGTAATGTGATGTGGGTGGGGTGGAGTGGAGTTTAGGGTTAGGGGGTAAAATTTATTTTTAAATGTTTTTTAATGTAATGTTGTGAGGGCGGTTTAGGGGGAGGGGGGGATTTAATGTAATGTTGTGGGGAGTTAGGGGGTTTTCTTTTTTATTTTTATTTTATTAAATGTAATGTGGGCGGTTTAATTTTTTTAAAGTAATGTTGATGTTAGGGTTAGGGGGGTTTAAAATTTTGTTATTTTTTTAAAATTTAATTTGGGGGCGGGGGGGGGGTGTTAATTTTTTTTTAATGTAATATCCATGTAATTTTTTTAATGTACTTTTTAATTTTTAGTGAAACACTTGTAGCGAATATGTCAAAAGAGCCTCAATCCCCATTAGGAGGGATGTTTGGAAAGGAGCACTTTGGGCATCTTGCATACATAGAAGACCCAATCGAAGAGGACATTGATGTTCTTGAAGGAAGCCAAGCTTAGAAAATTCCAATTTCGATGAAGAATTTGCCCAACCTGATATTGTTGATTAGTTTCATGTCTTGAAGAAAATGTTAAATTTGACAACTTTTTGATAAGATATATTAGTAATGTTTTGACTTTCACACTTTATTTTAGAAATAAAATTTCTATATATAATGTTTTAATATGTTATTTACAAGTATGTGGTATAATTTTTCTTGAATTTATGTGAATCGTCACTTTTTGGAAAATAATATAAAATAATATCATTTTTATACAAAATATCTCTGAAAGTCCATTGAAAATGGTTTTCAATATTTTTATTTTCTAGATTTTTTTACAAATATGTCAATAAAAATGTCTTATTATGTCCATATAAATGTCTTATTTTAAAGAAAAAATTGCAAAATGTATATGTTTTTCATTATAACTTGCTTATAAATGTATGTTATTTTGTTAAATTTCTAAAAAGCACGCTTGAAAATATAATTTAAAAATACTTTACGACAAAGATGATTCAAAGGCCCAAAAAATGCTTCAAAATGAAAATGTGTGATACTGGTATCAACCCTTTTTGAAACGAAGGTAATAATAGCTACTAAAATTAGGAGAGAAAAAAACGAGAACTGTGTCGAGTTCTCGTTTCATTGTATAAGTAGTTTACTGTGTTACAATCCTCTGGAGTCGTATGTGGAGGCAACTTAAAGAGGGGGTAAAATGAACTTCATAATTTGGCCCAAGGAGAGTTATCAAGACACTGAACTCTTGGTTACCTTACTCCCAAAGGAATGATATCAAATGTGATGCTTGAAAGTTGCATCCCTGAATAAATCTGGTTTAAATAAGTCTCGGGAAATACATTTAAGTAATCAGTGAACATTCGCAGTACAATACCATATGGAAATCTTGTTGTTTAAAGAAGGTTTTTTCAGAGATCCGTGTTTACAGCGAATCGCCAATTGTTGTTGTTGCAACTGCTTCCCCAAAATGTTTTACATTTTAGGGCCCCTCCTTCCATTTTTTATTATTAAATCACACTTACACCTATTTCCCAACTCAAATAAGCCCTCCCTACATACCTAGTCTTTCCTAGAATCTTGAGTAGAAGTTTTTCCTAAGCCTGAAGTGTCAATTTAGAAAAAATCCTTAGGCACGACCTTGGAAACATGCCTTATATGAAAATATCCGCTTTCGATTTTTTATCAACGACCAAGGACAAACCCGCAAAGGTCAACAGTCAGGAAAAGAATAAGCGAAAAAGCGAAAGTGGAAAGATTAAAGTTAACCACGTGAAAAGGGACGAACCCGCCTTTCGTAATCTACAGAAGCAGAAAAGTAGAAAATGGAAAGATGAAGTTTAATGTTGAAAAGTTTCGAGACCCACTTTCTGATTTCCGCTTTCCAGAAGGGAAGAAGCAGAAAGGTGGAGGCAAAAAGTTTAAATTTAAACTTCGAAATGTTAGCGAACCTATTGTCCGCTTTCCGCAATTCGTGGAAGTAGAAAAGCGGAAGTGGAAAAGCCAAAGTTTAATTTTAGAAAAAAGTTGACATCCATTTTCCACTTTTCGCTTTCCGGAAGGCTTGTGCAAAGAAACGTGAAAGCGAAAAAGTGGAAAAGGAAAAGACAAAACTCGGTTGTGAAAATGGTAAATATGATTTCCACTTTTCAACAACCAAAAGATCGACGGTCCAGGAAGCTTTTGCCATAGATCAACGACCCGGAAGGGAGCATAAAGGCGGAAGGTAGAAACATGAAAATTTAGCATCGTGAAAGCAGAAATCCTGACTTCCACTTTTCGTAGCCCGAAGCTTGATCTCAGATCAACGGCTCAGAAAGCTTCTGCATAGGATTGATGGTGCGAAAAATAGAAACAAGCAAGGGGTAATCAAGTTTCTCCATCCACGAAATCCTGTAGGACCTGCACATCTCAAAGATCATGATTTTGGACAGCCGAGATTAATCACAGTTGAAGATCTATGGTGGAAATTGATTTCGTTGGGTGAACCTGCACACTCAAAGTCAGGGAGTGCCTGCGCGATGAGAAACGTGCGTAAATGATGTGTCTTCTCCTCATCGGATATTGTGCTCAGAAATCGGAGGTGCAAAAGGAACTTTATGGAGCGCGATGGTTTAAAGATCCTCAGTATTCCAATGATCAATATCTAAGAAGGTGCAGATTCACGACTAGCATAAATTTCACTGGGTGAAGGTGCGAGGAAGATGAAGGTTAGAAGACCTACAAAATAGAGTTAAAGGATATATGAAATGAATGGTGAAGATTTCATCTGAAAAAGATCCACGACGAAGGTGGATTCCACTGGTTCAACTTGCACGAACCAAATAACTTTCAAGATCTATGTAATTTCTTAAAGGGCTGCATTTTTCAGTGGTCAAGATTTATGGGGGAGTAAGATTAATGGAGGGGATGAATTCTGCTGATCCAACATGTGTGGACAAACAAATTTTCCAGATTATCAGAATTTGGTAGACCCCACAGCTTTCAACAACCTAGATCAATGATTGATCAAGATGAACAGACAGGAAATATTCCACTAGGTCAAAGTGTTATCGATTTAATTTTCCAAAACTCAATGAAATTTTACAGAGTGTGCAAGTCTCGCATGATCTAATGGGTCAAATCAGACCTGAATCATCTTTTGAGATGATCTGAGCCGTTCAATCACTGTTTGGTTTTTCATTGTAAACCATTGGGGAAACTGATAAATTTTCCTCTCGAAGCTTAAAGTAAATAAAATTGCTTCCATAACAGGGCGCTGGTCATCATATTTTTTTATTTATTGATCGGTACATATCATTAAATTGAAGATACCGTGAATTATTGTTGTTTCGAGATCAGATATATCTCTCATTATGTCTTCTTTATGTATCACAGGTATTATTGCTCACCAAGTTCGAATGCGGGAAGCGCGAAACAGATGAAGGAGTAGGGGATTGATCATCAAGAGATAACACACATGGAGGCGCAACAACGTGACTGGTACTTGATCCAACCAAATATGATGAAATCGCTAGAGAATCTAATGCACAGGCCACACGTATTTTCAGCTTGGTTATGCGAATAAGAAGCTTGGGAATCTCTAGGGTTACAAAAGATCAAAGGTCACAGCATGACAAATCTAAGTAATAAATAGGGGTGCAGAGCACCATAGAAGTGACTTTTGGCTAGTGAAAATAGGCTAGACTATTTTGTAAAAGAGCTAACTCTTTTCTAATAAGAAGGATCAATTTGCTGGAACAAATGCCTACACAGATATTTACTCGAAATGTGTGGAATGCGTCTTGTAGAACTATTTCTTCTTGCTTCTATACATCATACAGTGAGATTGTTCTAATTTCTTAGAACTAATTCTTTGGTTATGAATGGTCTATTGTATGTATAAATGTCTGTGTAATGAAAGGGTAATAAATGGTTTAATTATATTAGAGCTATATTTGGTATTCTTTTTGCTGTGAATGTGATTATTGTGTTGGAACAACTATCTGTTAGATTTATATGAACATTTTCATCATATTACCCCAAACTCTAAATTTGTTCCCTACAGGGATAGAATAGATTAGTTTAGATTTAGATTTAAAAAAGTGTTTGAGGTTCTTGATCATGAGTTAGTTGCATTTATCTTAGGTATCTGCATTTCTTTTATTTAAACAAAATTACATAAATGGTGGACCGATCCGAAACTGGTAAAATATTTAAACAACTTAATCTACGATAGTCGGACCGTAAACCGGATGGATTCCCCACACCAAACAGTGGACGATCTAATTGGGATTGTTTACTGAGGAGAATCCCTACTGTTGGTATCTAGGATTTTTCCAGGCATCAACACATACTTACACACCATGCTAGGCAATATGTTTCCACGTTGACCCTTCCAATAAGGCCAATGGAAATATATTTAATTTTCTTTGAATAGGGTTGACTCTCTCACAATGTTTGTAAGCAAATAATTGAGTCGATCTAAAAGCGACTCACTAAACGCAATACTGATTTCAAGTCAATTTATTTTGTATATATTTACCATGTTTATTAAACTTTTGAAATTAAAAAAAAATCTTTGCAAGTAGATTATATATTTTTCTTAAAATTTTGAAAAAAAAAATTTGCAAGTAGAATATTTATTTTTCATTATAAATTAATAGAACAAATCACATAACATATATATATAAATTATTAGGAACCTGCCAGAGTTGTTCAAGATTACATCGGCTGAATATGTGCTTTCTACGTTTTTTTCCAAAGAAAAAATTTGTAAATATATTATTCACTTTCAGTAGATGGTCCAAAAGGTCCATTGTACAATATAATCAACTATAAAGTTGTCAAAATACATCGATATTTGTCTCAAGAGGAGCACACAATATCAGTAACATATCCAGAAAAACTGATCCAACTGTTTTAAAGTTGTTATTACATAAAGAGAAACCTCAAAAAGAGCATTTATTTCCATCAATCAAGTCTGATCATAGCAGACTTTTTTTCATCATTCCTGATAAATCAGGTCAGATCTGTGGGTAAAAAATATAGAAGGTGATTACAAGCAAGATAACCCAGAGCATAACTAGCTGGCTATAATAGTCTCAAACAAGCAAGTACTGTAATGAATGCTGGAAAAGAACACAGTAGCATAAAAAATAGGCCTTCCATGCCTTCCAATGAAGTATTTCATAACCATTTCATCAATATATAAGAGGCCAAACAGCCCACAAGTCATGCTCTCAGAAATGTGCTTGAAAATCACCAAAGATGAAGCATAAATCAGCCATAGCATCATATATCCAGAGTAAATCCATAAATCCAGAAATCAAAATCCATCACATAATCCATCATATAATCCAGAAAATCCCATGCTTTTCACCATCAAACCAGCAAATAGACCACAGTAAGCATGAAAAATTATGGTACCTCCCCAATTTGTACCTTATCTACTTTCTGAAAATCTGGTTTATCCTTGGCAGGCCGGGAAGTCTCCTGAACTGATTTCGAGCATGAGCGGAGAAAGTAGCCCTTGCTAACAACAGGAGAGGCCTTACAAGGAGAAACAAACCCCAGATCTTTTAGAGATGAAATAGAAGCTGAAGAGGATAGATTCTGGAAGTTACCAATATCATCCAGAGAATTGAAAAAGCTTAACGAAATAAGATTGGCTAATGGATCAAAATTGGCTAATGGTTTAGGTTCATATGAATCAGATTGCACATCCAAAATATCATTAACAGATGGTCCATCCTTTGCAACAAACTAATTCCCTCCATGAAGATTGGCATCAGGCAAGGAGACAAGTTGCACAACCATATTTTTATTATCAGACGGTCCATCCTTAGCAACCGACTGATTCCTTCCATTTTTAACTCTCCAAACTTTGGCTAATGGATGAATATTGGCTATTGGATCAGGATCAAAAGAAATAGTTTGCACATCCAAAATATCAGACGGTCCAACCTATGCATCAAACTGATTCCCTCCATGAAAATTGGCTGGGTCAGGCAAGGAAACAGATTGCACATCCATAATTTCATTAGCAGACGGTCCATCCTTAGCAACCGACTGATTCCTTCCATTTTTTACTCTCCAAACTTTGGAAGAAGAAAATTTATTAAAAGATAGAGAACATGCATTAGCCAAGTGTCCAAACCCATGAGATCTATAGCATCTAAAAGGAATACCTAGGTAATCCAGAGGCTGATGAAAGTCACTATTACCCTTTTTAATGACCAGTTCAGCAGGTAATCCCAAACGAAAGTCTAACAGGACAAGAACCCTGCCTATGCAGCAAATCCCAGAAGTCAGATAAGAAAAATCAGTTTCCAAATGGGATCCCAAGGTATTACCAACAAGTCTGAAGAAATCAGAAGACCAAAATTCAAAGGGTAAGTTTGGAAGTTTGACCCAAATAGGAACTTTGCCATACCTTTCCTTCCTCGGATCAAATAAAGGAGACCAACGCTTAAGAAGAAGGCCATCTTTATCCCATCTCCAAACTCCTGCCAAAATCTTATCAGCATCATCCACATAAAAGAATTTAAAGGCTATCCATCCCCTTGGTAGCATAAAAATATCAGGGCTAGTACTGATGCCATCAGTCCAAGCCTTATCAACCCACCCACGTAAAGAATCAGCATTATAATTACACCTTCCAAACCTCCCAACCAAAGTCAAAGCATTGGTGAGAACAATATCATTTAGAAGGATGTCTTCCCCCGGGGTCATTAAAACAGGACTAATCTTCTTGATGGGTTTAGGCTACCTCTTTTTAGCCTTAGGATTCCCCTTGCTGATAGAAGAATGAGAAGCTTGCAGATGTGCATTATCAGAATCCAACGATCTGATAGAAACATGATTTACATCCGGTTTGGGAATAAATCCCAAATCTGCATTTAATCCTTCACTGACCACTTGATCCAACCCAACTGCCTTTGGACTGACCAATGGACAATTTCTCTTTTCAACCTAATAATCTGAACCTGAAGGATAGAAATCACTAGAACCCTTGCATTTGCATTTCATATAACCCAATGAGTCCGAATGGGGCCCCAAAATCAAAGAGGAAAGCATGTTCCCAGCCAATAAACTACTCCCATGGCAAACAGGACAATGTCCAATGATCTGCGAATCCAAAGGATAAGTATTGGCTTTCGGGACAGAAAGGATATCCATAGGGAAACATGGATCAAGAGTGATTTCAAACACTTCAGAAACCATCGATATAAACCCCTCCGGATATGAATTAACAGCTGGAAGACCATTCCCAAAACCAACAGGCCCTACTACCAATGACTCAACAAATCCATCTCTCTTTAATCCTCCATCCAAACATGAGGAAACCTGACACCCATTCTCCAAACAATCCTCCCGCAAAGGAGAATAAGACGTAGATAAACGAGAATCCTCACCCAAACCCAAATGGGAACATGACAGATGTCCCTTAGGAGAAGAAACAAATGGACAACCAGATAAAGGACACGGAATAGGGACAGGAAAATCTGTCTTGGAACGTCCATCCGAATCCAAACAATCCACTGCAATCTTTAACCTATTCGGAACAGATTCATCTAAAGTTTCCAGACCTGGAACAGACCCCAAGTCTCCCAGATTACACAGAGAAGGCACATATGACGCTGTAACCCTCTTCTCCACACCCAAATTCTGCTTGAAACAATGCAAGCAACCTGGCGGAGTACGAGCCAGATATTTCGCTGCACGGAGCGACATTGATAAACAAAATCCCCCAACCCAAACCAAGAACCATCAAACTACGAGAGGGAAACTCTAGATTCCAAATAAATCCTGAATACTCACAAATAACATAGGAACAGATAGAGCACATCCACACCAATCTAGGAATAGAAGGTTCACACCAAGACCAATCCAGGAAAAAATAGAGACCGCCAGAAAACAATTACCAGACGATAACTGTAAAGATAGATCGGGCTTACCTCTTAAACACAAAAAGAACCATAATGCAGAATAGTGCTTGTGATTTCATCCTCCAATATCTGGACACAGGGCATCTGAAACCCAAAAAAGCTTCAACTGAAAATGAAACAGAAGCCCTGCGTCTCAGATGGGTTCCACACGACCGCCAGCAGACCACAACGATCACCACAATCTATGAAATACCTCCTCAATAGCCAAGAAACACCAAGAGATAAAGGCCAAGAATAACCAAAAAATCCAAGCAAGCTAACAAAGCTCGACCTCCAACCCGGTCCTCAAAAGAAGAGAAAAACACAGTCTATAAACCCGATCAAGACTGCTAAATAACCCACAGAGCAGAGTTAATCAAAAACCCTCTGCATGCATAATCACCCTCACTCTGCGAAAATGCGAAGCAGAAGATACCACAAAACCACCTGCAAACCAACAGCCCAAAACTAAAGTCCAAAAGTCACCTTGAACACCATCGAGCCATGGCCCCAGAAAATCGTCGCCATGAACCAGAATCAAAGGGTAAGCTCTTGGCAAGAAAACCCGAAAACGCAGCAATCTGTGGCAGAAAAACGCACCATCGCCATGGAGCAAATGATGGGACAAACGCATCCAGACACCACAATAACAATGGAATCAATATCCAAAATAACGTGGCAATTCCATAAACGTTGGAGGATAAATGCTACGGTCAGATCTTTAAAGAGTAAATTAAAACCAATCCAGGACATACAGGAACAGTCAACTCGCCGCATGTGCGATCAAAAAACTGCAAACACCACTGTCGATCAATGGCCAAGAAACTCCAGTAAAGACCATTTTAACGGCCAAGATAATCCATTAAAGGACTCACAAGGTACCTCCAGAATGTTCCAACATGCCCCGGTTGGCGACATCAATCATCACTCGATTCAGGGGCGTGCTACTCATCTTCTAACCCTAGAGATATATGAACAACATCTTACAAGCATATAAATAAACATTCTCATCATCCAACATCAAATGATAATCCTCATGAGAATGGCCTCGTTCAAATATGTGCTTTCTACCTATGGGAGTGTCTTCTATCTTTCTCACGATGATATGTTTATGATAGAGACATTGTAGAAATCTGAAGTGAAGGTACTCTTTGGAATGCTACCAAACTATTATAATCATGTTCATTCTTAAGAAAATGCTTTGATTGCAAAGTGTTTTGGCACTCAGAGTTTAAAAATAGTAGGAGGTTAGAAGATTTGACAGACGTAATGACTTGAAAGGCTCGTCTCAAGGTTGCACAACACTAAACTTGAAATTGATGAAACAACTACTCACGAGGATCTTGACCTAGATTTTGTGTTTTGTCTTGACCCATTTTTGTACCAAATTGTTCTCCAAAAAATAGAATGTGCCTTACAAGTTCTTGGAGTGCTAGATAATCATGGACTACAAACTCTAGTTGGGCCTTCACTTCCAAGCCCCTCAAAATGCTAAGATGATTTTTCCATGGCATTCTAGTGAGTCACATGTACCAAAAAATGCCATTGATATACCAAAAGTTTTGATGGACCAGTAGAGGATAAGTAGAATCCTACTAAACATTTAGACCTTGTTTCTTTAACTATAGATCAAAATGGTGATTTATTGTTGTCATATACCCTTGGTTACCATTTAAAACTAATACAAATTGGAGTAGTGGAGGTAGCCATTAAAATATCATATTATTTTAACATTTTATATATAAATATATATTTAAATGGTTGTAAAACAAATTATATTTTTATTTTCCATACCAAAAATTCAACTATTCTACTTTACTCAGATTAATTACCATTTCCTAAGATTAAGAAGAATTTTGTTTAAAGTTTTATGATGGTTATGCTTTCAATTATATAAAATAAAATTCAATTGTAATTCAAATATGGAAATAGGTGAGGTTGTAAAGGTTGGAGGAGATATTTTTTAATATTATAGATTTTCATTTAAATATAGAATTAGGTGAAGTTGTAAACATTTGAGGAGATGGGTTCAATTCTAGGGTTCCATTCAAATTTATTGGTAAATAGATGCCAAATGGGTGGAGTTATAATCCTCCTCTATCAACTGTTTAGCGTCTGGTTCTGACTATGGTCTTTGAACATTGAGGTTTTGCTACAATAAAAGGGAAACCTTTTTGTTGCAAGAAACCCTCATGACAAAACCCCACAATTGGTAACAATGAGACAATGATATACTATAACATAGATTCAAATTATACAAAAGATAAATTATGGAAGCTGCATATTTAGATGAATCCAAGAAACCATAAAAAAACATGATAATAATAATACGCTAGACACGTATTTAAGGAAACAAATAGAGAGAAAATTAAATTTAGATGAAAATATTGTATGTACTACAATGGAGAGGGGGGTGAACGTAATGCCTCATTTTTTTCTAAGACTTATTTTTTCTTATTATCATCATTTGGAGGGAATTCCAGATTGATAATGGAGTGATTAAATTAAATGTGATCGATGGTTTTTATGTAATTAAGTGAAGATTCATTATGTTTCTAGCTTAGTGAGGGAAATGGCGTCAGTGCGGACAAGATTCATTATTCAATTTTTTGGTTTAACAATCTTACCCGTAAGAACCTTCGCAATAAATTCGGATCCCTAATACGATACACACCATTTAACTATGACACAACTAGCTGTGAGTCAAGATAGACTTCAAGAGATCGAACACCATTGGAGATGGCATCGCATAGTAACTCAATCACGATATATATTCAACAACATTATTTGATGATGGTTGGAGACACACATCTCCTTAAGACACCACATGACCCTCAGGTGTATAAATGACACAAGGAGTTGAAGCTAAGTCCTGGGTATGGAAGCTGGAATCATCATCGTATCTTAGGTATACCGAATATTGCATCGACATCTATCACAACAAGGGGAAGCATGTCAACAAACCGAATCTCTGCAAGGGGGGGAAAAGTAAACTACACAACTATACAATCATATACAAGATATCAGCCTCAGCTGAGAATTAGGCATATTATTTTATGAGATAGAGCCCATTTCTAGGCTCCACCAAGGTTGTCCCTTCATAATCCTCTATCTCATAGGTGCCCTTCTCCAAGAAAAGATTTACTACATAAGGCCCATGCCACATGGGGTTGAACTTAATCGCCCCTAAAGTTTCACTAGATTGGTCATATAGGAGAACTAAGTCACCTTCATTAAATCTATGGGGATGAACAAACTTATCATACCGTGCCTTCACACAACACTTATTGATCTCAAGAGCCACTAAGTCATCCCGACACTACTCATCAAGGTTCTCTAAGTGGACCAAACGTTCTTCTAACTCAGAAGTCTCTGGTAAGATATCTATGGCTAGTTTCAACAAGGGAATTTCACATTCAATCAGTAAAACCAACTCCACCCCTTGTTCTAGTTGATATGGAGAAAACCTGGTGGAAAACTTAACTGTGGTTTGATAAGCCTACAAAGCATGGTAAAGCATAATGTTCCAATTGGTCTTGATTTGTGTAACAGTTCTTTGTTGAATGGACTTAAGGGGTTTTTTTACAGCTTCAACATGTCCATTTTCTTGGGGATAATAAGAAGATGAGTACTCTTTCTTATATCCCAACTTCGAAGATAATTTGTCCATCATCTTATTTCAAAAGTGCCTTCCATGGTCCATGACAAGCTCTCCTGAGATACCAAACCGAGTAATGATATGATTGAGTATGAAATGAGCAACCATCTCACCATTAGATTTAATAGTAGGCATAAACTCTGCCCATTTCATGAAATAGTCCATGACCACTATGATGTGATGGTGTCCCCCAGCCAAAGATAGGTTGTGATCCATAAATTCTACCCCCCACTTGGTGAAGGGACCGACGATGATAATAGGATTTAACGAGGTGGGATGCGAGTGCATATTCTGTGCAAACACCTGGAAAGGATGACATCGCTTGACTACATTAATGCAATATTTAAAGATTGATGAATAGTAATAACATGCTCTAAGGATATTTTGAGTTGTAGCCAGCCCAGGTAAATGACCACCATAAGCCCCACAATGGAAATCATTCACCACAATCTCAGCCTCATCATGCGGCAAACATCGATGCAAAATGGATTCCACCCCACCACGATACAATGTGTCACTGATAATAAGGTAGTTCTTAGCATTATGTTGTAAACATCGATGTTCATCCCTCGAGAGGTGATGAGGAACCTTCAAAGTCTGTAGGTATATGATGATATCACCATACCAAGGGTTTGCAGTCAAAATAAGGAAGATATGTTCATCCACAAAGGAGTCTTCATGAATTTTGTATTCATCCAAACTAGGTAGATTCGACATGAGCTCCACAAAAACTAACGATTTCTTTGACTTTGCCGAAACAAACCCGAGATTGAATTCTCGCAAAATAACAATCCATTTATTGTACTTTACCCCTATTATTCATCTAGTCAAGACAAAATTAAATGGATTGATATGAGCTACGATCATAGTCTGGAGAAGCAGTATATAATGTCTCAACTGTTGTACTGCATGAACAGTCGCTAAGGATAGCTTCTCTACGTGACTATATCGAAGTTCAACATCAATGAGATTTTGGCTAAGATAGTAGACAATGTGCTCTTAGAGCTCATTGTCCTCTTGAACCAGAACCATCCCAATCGTCTCTTGAGATGCGACCACATATAATAGTAAAGCATAGTTGTAGTCAAGTGGAATAAGCACGGGGATCGATGCCAAGGATTTCTTAAGTGTATCGAAGGATTCTTGAGTTTTTGCATGCCATATGAATGGAGTATCCTTCTTCAAAAGGCACATAAAACCCTTAGTCAAATTGGCGAAATTGACGACAAATATCCGTAATAAATTAGCCATCCCTTGGAGACTTTAAACATGTCTAATTGTGCGCGATGGAGACAACCGAAGTATTTCCTCAAAATTCGTAGGATAGACCCCAATCCCTTCCTTAGAAATGATAAACCCTAATAAATGACCCACTCTCACACAAAATATGCATGTTTGAGGGTTTAACCAGATTTGATAACGATGACATCTTTCGAAAACCTAAAAAAAATGGTATGGATGATCCACTCTCGAATGAGATTCAAAAGCTAAGTCATCTAGATAGACTTTGATAATACACTTAAGGTCATGAAAAACAAAGGTCAGTGCCCACTAAAATGTAGCTCCAGCATTTTTAAGGCCGAAAGGAATCTTTGGGTATGCAAATGTACCCCAGGGACAAATGAAAGCAGCCTTATGTTGGTCCTCGAGATTAATTTGGATTTGGTTATACACTGAAAAATCGTCCATAAACGAGAATACTTCGGTCCCATCACACTCATCCAAAATATGATAATAATATGAATGGTGTGGGGAAATTATCTTTTGGATGGGCCTTATTCAGGTCACTAAAGTCAGTGCACACATGGATAGTTCCCTGCTTCTTATCTACCAGAATGGGATTGGATACTCATTTAGTCAAGGGAACCAGATAGATAAAGCCATCATTGAGTAACTTTTCTATCTCATCCTTAATGGAAGATGCCTTACAGGGGTTCATTGTACGTAAATGTTGTCGAGCATACTTAGCATTAGGATAAGTTTTAATCTCATGCTCGACAATACAAGGGTCTATTCCTGGCATCTCGTCATAAAACCAAGTGAAACAATATCGTCATGGTATCAAGAATCACTTCGTTTGAAGAAAAAACATCATCGAGGCAGTCATGCGAGCGTGATGACACAACCACCCAAGAAAGAAATGCAAAGAGATCCTCCTATTCCATTCACGAAGAGGAAGGAACAGGGTCTACAATGGGATCAATACCAACTTGATAAGAAATCTCCACTACAGACAATGACATCTCCATCTTCGTAGGTATAGGGTCCTCATCCGAAGTTCTCGGAGAAGGGAAAGTCCAAGGGTCATCCAAATACATATTGTGAAATGGGATCAAACTCAACAACGACGAATCACTACCAAGAGTGGAACCAATAGCTAGGATTGGTGTTGCAATATGAAAGGATCCCATCAATGATGGATACATTCCAACACCAACATTCTCATTTTGCGGCTGAGAATTGTCAATGGTCGGGATGGTGGATCCAGACGATGCAATTGAACTAGAACTATCAAATGAAATTTGGTAGATCATGGCAATACGATCCTCAAAAGGGGAAGAAAATGACTTAGAAAACAAAATAAACAATCACTTTCATAGTGTAGATCCAAGTCCGACCTAGTAAAATATTGTATTTAAGGGGCACATCAACCACCTCAACCTTGATCGACATGGTCTTCCCCCCCAAATGGACTTGGAGAGAGGGAATAATACCATGTGGGAAAAATGAATGTCCATCGAATGCAGTCAACATGGTCATGGATTTCAACAACGTGGGTGAGATAAGGCATTTCCAACAAGCCAAAGACATCACGGAGGCTGCAACGCCTTCATCAACAACTATACATTTGATCGTGTTATTCATACACTCCGCAGCTAAGAAAGCCACATGGTAAGGAAAGTGAGGCTAGACCTCATGTGTTTCAAATCTAACTGTAGTGGAAGGATTGGAATCAACCATATTGAGGGCAGTCAACAATGCTCTCCTCTTCCAAGGGATTTTTTGGAACATCAAAGTTGAATTGGGCAAAGGGAGTCCAATGCATAGAGACAGAGAAGGCCATAAAAACATGATCCACTAAGTCTAGTAAAATCAACTATAACAGGGGGGACATAAAATGAATAAAAATATTTTTATAATTGGAAAAAAATAATCAAATGTAAAGTTCTCGGCTTCCACAACATGCAAACGTTAAGTCTTACAAAACGCATGCGCGTTTATGATTATAGGGTAGACAAATTTGAATTTCAACACAACACATGCGCGTTTAGTACCACTATGGCCCAGCCTCCACCCATGCTGGCATGGAATTCTTATGCATATGTGTCTTCTTTGGACTTTGTTTGGGATTCATCATGCATATGCCTTGGAGTATGATAAACCATGGCTAATTGAGCATTACATCCAAATTTTCAATATGCTCGTGTTTAGCCATTGGTTACAGTCTGTTACACACCTCCATTTTTTATGAAATTTTAGAAACAAATATGTTTTTTTTTGTAGATTCCAAATATGTAATTTTTGTTGAAATATTGTAACTTCGAAGAATATTCTTTATGTATCTTTTGTGGTCCCCGATGGTCCAACCGGGAGAACCACTTGTATTACATTGTACCCCGATGCTCCTAATTGGAAGAACTAATAAGAGTTATGAGGTAGTCCCCTCTATTTGTAAAGGTGGGTCATCAGCACCCCAGTGTGGTTACTTGAGCCTACATGTGTAACTCGAGCCTACATGAGTTAACTTAAGCTGACATGTTGATTGAGTAAACTTTAAGTAAACGGATGAATATAAATATAGGTGTAGTGCTCCTCATTTGAGACACACACACTCACTTGAAATAGCGCACTTGTGGAGGAGAGGAGTTGCTGGAGAAGGAGGAGAATCAGGTTTTTTATCTCCTTGTTGGTTTTACCTTTTTCCCTTTTGGGGCATCTATATTCAGGAAGATTTTGCTGGGTTTTTCCCTTTAGGGTTTTTCCAGGATAAATCTGTGTTGTTCTTGTGATACTGTTTCTTTCAGTGATCCTGCTTTATATGCTTTTATTATGAAAAATGAAATGATATACTTATGTCTTAGTTAAGCATATGAAAATTCAACATGGAATCAGAGATAACCTGAATAGGGCATATTTCACAAGTTACAGAATCTAGGGCTTCTTATTTTTGGTTCTCTCTCCACAATCAATCAGCAAAAGAAGGCTAGGCTGACTCTCCTTTGAAGGGTGCATCGTTCTGTCGAAGCGGAATTCGATTCCGAGCATTTTCAATTTTCGATGTGGAAATTAGGGCTTTCTACAGAAGAGGAATTTTTGAGTGAGACCAGCATAGGATTTTTCTCCTCATCAAAACTGAAGTTTAGAGACCTGGATCAAGTTTTTTGGTTGGGTGAATCTCCGGGAAAGTCAAACCCTAGTTTGACCCCAACCTAGAAAAACCCTAAATACTAAAACTGCTATGTTTTGGCACATTCACTATATTTCTAGATTGGAGAAGGATCAGGATCTGAAAATTGCAGGGGCCTAAGATAAAATCCTGATGAACACTGTGTCCACAATTCATCGACAGATTCATTTTATTCCAGGAGATATGTTCTCTCCAAGTTAGGGTTCCACCTCTTCCATAATTCATCCCTAAACAGGACACCTAGGGAGAATTGCAATATATTGGGATACAGAGGTCCAAATGGAATTCATAAAGATTTTTTAGAAAGGGAACGGATTTTAATTTCGGTGGTCCGAATATCAAACTCAGAAGATGAACCAGTGACACGTGGCATGTCGTACAACTTCGCTGTTCTGAACAGTCCTGTAACAGGTCTCCTTGGGAAAATGATAATAAATACCAAATGGTGAAACCAATTCTGATGAAACCTATGGTGGTTGATTAGGGACATGCGAGGTTACCTCAATACAAAATTTCAGACATAGAGTATTAGAAATTACGGATATATCGTAGAAACCGTAACAGGAATTTATGCAGAAGAAATTGGAAAATTAGGGCTTCCTGTTCCGGGAGCTTCCCTCCACTGTTTTCAGAAATGGAGTACATTGGATAGCTCCATTTGAAGAGATATATCTGTCTATCCAATCATATTTGAAATATTCCAAGTTTTAAAATTATGGTTTCTGTTACAAACCCTAGATCAGCCAGCTCCGAAACCAGGACGGACACCTCAAATCGGTAAGATTTAATCCTTTGCTATGTTCATTTGAGGTTCTCTTTTCAAAGTGATCTATGACATCAGCTTGATGATAAGCTTGGTGAAGTTGACAACTTCCAAGCCTAGAAGTATATGATCTCTCTGAAGAAAATGGATTGGACACCTACATGAGCATAGAGGATCCAGTTTCAGAGGGAGATGAGGCTAGAAGCCTTTCTCAAGAAGAACTTCGTCAAATCCCAGAAGATCATTGATGATTTAGTTTCGAATCAAATTGTACTACAAGTGTATTCCCTAAAGACATCGATGAGGTTTGATTCCTTGACCAAGCTATTTGAAGGGAAGATCATAGATCAGATTATGACCTTAAGAAACCAGCTGAAGAATGTGAAGATCCACAATGCAGAGAACATGCAGTCATAAGGATCTCTCAAATCAAAGAACAACTTCAAGCAGGGAAAGAAGAAGTGAAGAATGCAGAAGTGGTGATGGCCACCTTGGATGGCCTCCTAGGATCATGAAATTCATTCATTTAAGAAATGTGTTCCAGAAGGAAGTGATTACTTTCAACCGACTTTGGGAAGAAGAAGAAGCTCGTCTCTGAAGATCAAGCTCTCATCTTCCAAAGAAGATCCCTCAATCAATGAGAAATATTAAGATCTCAACTCTTGAAGAACTTCTTATCCACCTCAGCATTCAGATAAGAAACGACAATATCATAAATGAAGAAGTCGATGAAGCTGAAGACTGAAGAAGGAGAATACCCATGAAACAAATAAAGATAAGTATTCAATTGTCATTTCATGATATTGTTTTGTTACACATTTGATTATATTCAGTTGATGTGTTATGCATGATAGATTGTTTGCATTAATGAATGTATACTACTAATATGCATGTGATGGGTAAGTAGCTCATGTTGCTATACAGCTCTCCATTGCTACTTATCAAACCTCTTTGCTGACATATTGGATTAGTGCACAATCTCAATAATGTCATGGTAGAGATGGAAAGCATCTAGAAAGTCTATGTGGGATATGGTTGAATGTTGTATTGACTAAATAGTTGCATGATGCATAAGAATTTGTCGTTATGCATATGTTTTATGAAATAGTTCTAACCATGCAACTGGTGCATTTGAAATGCAGGAAAGGTCATGTACAACCTCATTCAAGAAAAGAAGGATGAGACTTGTTCTGAAGAACAAGTGATGACAATTCAAGATTGACTCCAATAAACATGAATCTGAAGCTCCCAGAGTCAGAGACACCATGACGAAAGAAAGAGCTTCAGAGAGTTGTATATCCACCTTGAAGGATGAAGACCACCATGGGTACAAGAGATAACTCAAGATGAAGAAAAGAATGCTATGGAAGAAGTTATGATCAAAGAATAACAGTTGATCATGGGGAATGATGTATATGATATGATTTACAAAGCAAGGTTCATGATTCTCCCTAGAAAGAATAGACTATGACATGACATACTCTATTGACCAGTATATGTCAAGCATAGAACCACCTGTGCAGAATGAATAAGGAAGATGATACTCCACTTCAGGGGGAGTGACTACAGAAAATTATATCTGAGTTCGATAGGGTATGACATGGTGGATAGCTTTGTGATGGATCGA
>LPNX010056984.1:28145-54787 GCA_001517045.1 Pseudotsuga menziesii | reverse complement strand
TCAAAATGCTGAAGATGTTGTTGATGATGAAGACTGAAGATTGAAGATGAAGACTACATGATGTTGAAAAGCTTCCAATGATTTATAGATGTGTTACCCTGCCGATGTTGATGATGTCCGCTATCTCTACTCTTGTTGTTGTTGATGTAGAATACCCTTCTCGTTAAGGGGGAGTGTTGAAATATTGTAACTTCGAAGAATATTCTTTATGTATCTTTTGTGGTCCCCGATGGTCCAACCGGGAGAACCACTTGTATTACATTGTACCCCGATGCTCCTAATCGAAAGAACTAATAAGAGTCATGAGGTAGTCCCCTCTATTGGTAAAGGTGGGTCATCAGCACCCCAGTGTGGTTACTTGAGCCTACATGTGTAACTCGAGCCTACATGAGTTAACTTAAGCCGACATGTTGATTGAGTAAACTTTAAGTAAACGGATGAATATAAATAGAGGTGTAGTGCTCCTCATTTGAGACACACACACTCACTTGAAATAGCGCACTTGTGGAGGAGAGGAGTTGCTGGAGAAGGAGGAGAATCAGGTTTTTTATCTCCTTGTTGGTTTTACCTTTTTCCCTTTTGGGGCATCTATATTGAGGAAACTTTTGCTAGGTTTTTCCCTTTAGGGTTTTCCCAGGATAAATCTGTGTTGTTCTTGTGATACTATTTCTTTCAGTGATCCTGCTTTATATGCTTTTATTATGAAAAATGAAATGATATACTTATGTCTTAGTTAAGCATATGAAAATTCAACAATTTTTAACAAGAATGTATAATTTTTTCTATTTTTTTCTTATTTATCTCGTGTCATTACTCCTCGACTCAAAAAACACATTGTTATTGTTTCGTTCATAACTCTTTCGTTTCTCAACCATTTTGAAAAACAATTGTATGGTGCATTAAAGAACATCAACCTCTATATGCTATAAAAAACAATTTCCAAATAATTGCATTAAGACATTCAAACGATGCACCCACAATTGACATGTTGTTTCTGAGGTTTGATCACTTAGATAATTAAAAGATACAATAAAAAAATATTTTTTTATTTTTGAAAAAATATTCATGCACTAGTACTATATGTTCTCTATATGTCTACCATTTTTCGTAAGTTGATTCCATCATTTAGGCACTCAAAGGCTGCACCCACAAAAAACATATACCTTATAATTTGTCCAAAAAATAAAAAGTGTTCGTTAAAAAATAGCTAAATTTAGATAGATAAGAACATTTTTAATACAAAAAATTATTTGGAAACTTCATTTGATTTCCTACATTTCAGTTTTTTTACTCATCGCAAGAATCATTGTGTAAGTGTCTCAAAATATCCATGTAAGTTGATGGATGCCTATTTTTTTAGTTTTTTATTGCATCTAACGTGTCAAAAGAGACCCTCATTAGCTTGCACACACCCAATAGACAATGTAAATGTAATAATACAGGATACTTTTTTTTGTAAGTAGATAAAGTTGAGTGTACATGTAAAATGGGAAACGTTAAATGTGTCCATCTTAAACAAATTGAACGTTCAAAAGCAGATAACAAGAATTCTACATAACATGAACTTGCCATATTTTTATGCAATGCATGAGTGCTACTAGGAGTGCATTGGTAGCATTTATAATTTAGAAACCGCAATACAACCACGAAAGTGCTAGTAGTGCACACATAACATGTGTTCAAAGAAGAATCTCCATTAGCATATGATAGAAACATTGAACAAAAATTAAACTAGACTTTTACAAGAAAGATGTTTATGTAAGGTCGATAATTTATTGTACACTTAAGTGTATTGATATGAGGTTGTTGATCCAAGCAAATGTCGATGTTTCCTTTTGGTTGCACGAAAGGTGTCAACCTTTTGTACCTTGAAGAAGAAGAGAAGATCTACAGGAAGGGAATTTAAAAATTATTGAAGATAAAAAAGAAGAAATAGTAAATTTGATGGACAACAAAGCATTATGTTGTGTTGAAAGTGGAAACATCAACCTAGTAGTTATTTTTTCCATTTGTTGGAGTGAAGGTACATGAGAGAGAAGGATTAAGAAATGCGAACACATTTAAATGCACAAATTAGGATTTCAGATTTTGAAATCATAAAGTAATAAATTATTACTTGAAAATAAAATATAATTGTGAAGAAATGTTTCCTATAGGAATATAGAATAACCAAGTTCCCAGGTTTTGCAAAGAAAAATATTGCCAACATTATACATTAACCCATCACGATCAAAGCATTAACATTCTGTGAAGCCTTGAAATTGAAATTGTTGGCATGGAGAATATATTCCATTAAACCTCAAACTTATTGAACTTACACGTGACATGGAAAAAAATGACATAGTGCTCCATGCATATAACTTTTCCATCTACCTTTCCTCCCAAGGTTGTTGTAAGAATGTAAAAACCATTCTAGTTTCATTTTTTATTATGTTAACCAAATCCCCATGCTTTTCATTTACTATCATCGTCAATTCCCGATGCACACACATTGTTGTGTCTCTCTTACTATTAGGAACCCATTGCTACTATACACATCGATTTCTTTTTTTTCAGAAGAAAAAATACCAGACCTTGATATTCAGAATTGAATCAAAGGACATCATATACAATCAGCCCATACAGGCTATCCAATCTGCTATGTAACACACACATTTGGGGTCCCCTCTAATCACTATAGAAGCGGTGATACATACCATGCTTGGCAAGTGCATGAACAGTAAAAAAAAACATAGAGCCTACCAAGGGCAGGATTTCATCATCATTTCTGAAAACAAGTCAGAATTTTTTGCTGAAATCATGATCATACATGACCACAAAGCTGAACTAGTCCCGAGCATAACAAGAAGGCTGAGAGTCTCTTCAATGTCAGCTAGGATCATGTACATCATAAACAAATTGTTTCCGTGCCATGAAAGAAGGGACTGAGTCATGGCACTAAGCTTAAAAAAGCTAATAGTTCCCATGATCAATGATCATTCCATCCAAATATTCCAAAAAGTTCCCAAAACCAGGATCTTACAATAAAGCCTTTTTGAGAGACTATTAGCCTACTGGTTATGCTCACGATAAATGTGCTTGATGGTCAAAGGTGGAATAATTTGCAGCATGGACCTAATGTCCTCTCACTAGTGACTCAAGTTAGGAGAGTTTAGTGATGCAGTCCTGTTTGCCCAAGAAATAATGACAAGGGAGTCACCGTATATAGTAAGAAGAGGGATCCCCAAATGTTTAGTCACTGCAAGGAGAGCCCAGAGTGTCAGGAGCTCAGATCTAGTATTTGTGCTTTTGCCACAGCCCAGAGTAAACTTAATAGTATGAGAATCACTCAAGTGAAGCACAAAGCTTGCTCCCCCAAGGTTCCCAGCAGTTGCCCCATCAAAGAAGCCACAAGGGAAGAAAAGCTATGGGCATGAGCCAATACATCTGATTTTTTTCTTTTTTTTTGGTACAGGAAAAAGTTGCATAAGCATTTCAATTTGATGAAGGATAGAGTAAACAGAGGGCTATTTATTATCGAAAATAAAATAGTTCCTTAGTTTCCAAATACTCCACAAAAAGAAGAGGGGCAGATAGCTAATGGCTGAGACAACAAAAATGCTATTGAACCAAAGTTCAAGGAAAGACCTAATTGTGCAATTATTTAAGGGGGGTAACCATAATTGCTCACGAAAAACTGAGTAGAATATTCTTGAAAAGGTACAATCGATGAACAAATGATGGATCGAATCTTCACCCATCCTGCAGAGAATGCAAAAACCAGGACCTTGTCTACCCCGGCATTGGAGATTATCCCAAGTTAATACTCTATTCATAAACAGTAACCAAATGAAACATCTGATTTTTGCTGGGATGTTAAACATCCAAAGAAGGTCTAGCACCTTGGATAGATCAGAAGAATAGTTTTTAAAATGATGCAAAATGCACTCATACCCAAGTGCCGCAGTGATTTCCCCAACATAATTTTTTCAAGACCATAATAATGACTCTTTCTGATTAGAGAGTCTTATTCTGTCATACTCAAGCCCGGATATAAAATTGTTCCAAAGAAATTTCCAATCACCTCCCAAATCCAGTTCCTCAGTAGTGAACCAATAGCTTTATCCATCCGGGGAGTAATTTCTTGCTTGATCCAACATTAATATACCATAATCCTCTAGGTAATCCTGTAGATCTTGTGGAAGTATAAATGAAGAGTCGATACCTACTATCAGATCCAAGCCCAAATGGATATTCTCACCATTTCCAAAGGGCCAAGTGAGACCACTACCATACTAGGATAAGGTATGGATGAAACCTTTCCATATCACTGAAACGCCCTTAATAGTGAAAACTTTTTTGCGGATCCAGGACACCACTAAGATCTTTTTCAGATATTTCTCAAACAATAGATTGTACCATATCCCATTCCCATTAAGGGCTAACCATAAGCTCTTGAGGTGTAAAGAAAGACTGAACCAGCCCAAATGTTTGATGCCCCAGCCACCGAGAGATGTAGGTTTAGACAGAGACATCCAATCTGCTAGATGATACTTTTTACTGTCCGTTGTTGATCCCCACAAGAAAGAGAAGATCAGACTTCTGAGCTTGTCGAGAATGGATTTAGGAATGGGAACCAGAGCCATCCAGTAGACTGGCAAACTAGTAAGGACTACTTTAATCAGGACTATTCTTCCCCCAATGGAGAGTAGACGAAAAGTCCAATGCTGAATTATCTTCTTAAAATTCTTTATAAGCCAGTGCCAATATTTAACCAAATAACCAAGGGGCTTTAGAAAGTAGCCAAGGTATTTAAAACCCAAGGATATGTGCTCAAAATTAAATGAGAGAGTACAAGAGATCCTGTTCATTAAGCCTTCCTCCATGTTGTTGTACAAAAAACAAGATTTATCCATGTTGATACACATACCTAAAGCTACACAGAATGTATCCAATATAACTTTAAAAGCAACCCACTCCTCAAAGGTGCCAGTGCCAAACATAATCACATTGTCAACAAAAAGTAGGTGAGTAAGAGAGAGCTGGGAAGAGATCTTGATACCCTTGATCTTCCCATTTTTACGTGCATCCTTTATTAAGAGACGGAGCCCTTCAATGACAAGAATAAATAGTAACAGGGACAAAGGGCAGCCCTACCTAATGCCACGAGAGGCAGGGAAAAAGCTAGAAGGCGATCCATTTACAAGCAGTGCAAAATTTGCAGATGACAGACAACCCATAATCCAGTTGACACCCACCAGTGGGATTCCAATTTGAAGAAGAATGAGTCTGAGATAGGACCAATTCACCCTATCGAAAGCTTTAGAAAGATCCAACTTGAGAATTAAAGCACACCTGTTTTTGGTTTTAACAGTTTGAAGAATTTCTTGGGTAATTTCCAAAGGTTCTGAGATTTGTTTGTTCTTTAAGAACCCAAATTGTTGGGGAGAGATAAACTTATCTAAAAAAGGCTTAAGGCACTGAGCAGCAACCTTGGAGATCAGTTTGTAAACCAGATTGCAAAGAGAGATTGGTCTGAAATCAGCAAAGGTGAGGGGTTTTTTTGGGGGGGGGATAAGAGCAATGAAGGTAGAATTCAAAGAAGGTAAAACTCTTCCTTCCAGCCTAGAATATTCAACAACATTAACAAGTTCACTCCCTACAAGATCAAAAAAGGCCAGAAAAAATTCCACTGGCTAGCCATCTGGACCAAGAGATTTGTCTTTCTTGAAAGATTTTAAATCCATTTCCACTTCCTCTAGAGAAATCTGGCGTGTGAAAGTCTCCATCTCCTCTCGGTGAAGAAAGGAGGGGAATAAATGAATGACCTTCATCTAGGCCTCAATGTTGGTCTGTTTATCATCTTTAAAATCTGCTTGAAATACCTTACCCCCAAATCCTTGATACCTTTTTCATCTTCAATCATATTTCCTCCTTCATCTTCAAGACCCCAAATGGCGTTATGATTCTTCTAAGCAGAAGCGACCAAATGAAAGAATTTAATATTGGCATCACCCAGTGAAGCCCAAGTCATTCGGCTTTGTAGCCTGGCATATTGAAGTTCATGATCCATCAATCGGTGCAACTCTTCTCTAAGAGCCAGGAGCCTGTTGTTTTCAACGGAGCAGAGTAGACCCATACTCGATGATTCCATAAGACTTTTAATTTCTTCTTTGATGAGAATGATCTTTTCTTTCATCTCCAAGGTCTTTTCACGCGTCCATACTTTAACCTTGTTTTTAAGGAGGTGAAGCTTTAATGAGAGGTCATCTATCCAAGAAACAGGAACTCCATGGGGTAGAAGAGGCCATTCAGCTCTGACCATCTTGATGAAATCGTCATTGGACAGCCAGGAATGATTAAACTTGAAAGGGAGAGGGATGGATATAGGATCTTCCATCCATTCGAAAAGGATAGGGTAGTGCTCAGATACCATAGAAGGATAAGACCAAAACCTATGCATGGGGAGAAGGTCAACAAGGTTAAAGGAAAGGAAGAACATGTCAAGCCTTTTACATATGTCCTCTACCCCTAACCTACCATTTCACCAAGTAGGCCCAGCACAGGAAGGAGCTATATCTGTCAACTGAAAATCATAAAAAAGTTGAGTGAAGAAGGGACCAAGAGGATCGAGAAGGGCCTTCTTACCCCAAACTTCAAACCCATTCAACGTAAGATTTAAATCTCCCGCAAGAATCAGATTGGGAAGGGAAAGAATTCCACCCCTAGCAACTACATTCCAGAAGGATTCACGATGAAGATAAGGGCCATAGCAGTTTAATATGGAAAGAGAGGTGGAAGAGCCCCTAAAACAAGCTTTAAGAAGGAAACCCGCATAAGTTCGAAAGGCTTTACATCTGACACGAAGGGGGTTACAACCCGAGAGAATACCCCCCAAGAGACCTTTGGAGCTTATAGCACAAAATTCCCAGCCAGGACGAATCTTAGAAAATGCTAACAGAGCTGGGTAGGTACTGTTCATGGTTTCTTGAAGAAGGATTATATCAGGCGAGAGAGAAGCAAAAAGACGGTGAAGGCTCTTTTGTTTAGCCAATCCCCACAAGCCCCGGATGTTTAGTGAAATAATTTTCATCAGGAACCACTCAAAGGGGGTGGCATAGCTCTAGGGACCCGATGGGAGGAAGCCGGCTGATGTCTAGCCGAATTTTTAAGCCTAGTGGACAAAGGAGTAAACGAAAGAGGAGCAGAGGCCAAATTCGATGACTGAAGAGGGGATTTTTTATTTTTTCTGATAGTTACATTTTCAAACCGGATGGAGTCTAACGGTAAGACTAATGGAGAGAGGGGGGATTTCGCAGATAATATTTCCAAAGATTTTTGTAAAGAAGGGTCTACAAAGAAGGAGAAGAAACAGGGATACGAGGGGGGGAAGTACTATCGTGAAAATGAGGACCTGTAAGAGGAGGGAAATTAGAGTTGGAGAAGATAGAAGTCAGCTCAGAGGAGATAGGAGGAGAATTAAACCGAGGTGGTGGAGAAAGGGACCGTAAGGTTGAAGGGTCAGCATGGGAGTCAATAGAAGGGTCCAATACTGGTGTAGTAAGAGACTAAACAGGAATGGAAACCACTACAGTGGAGGGGAGAGTGGCATTGTTTTCCACCGAATCCAAAAGAAGGAGTTCCTGTTCAAAGGCATCATTGAAAAAAGAGCATGCATTAGTATAAATACCTTTTGCAGAAGGAGCTTGAGCGGGAGAGGAGGGGCAAAGTGTGATGGTGCCTTGAAGGGAAGGTGATGAACACCGCATCATTGGTGAGTGAAGAGAACTCGGGGAAGTCACACCTTGGCAAAGAATCAGACATTCCCTTCGCAAATGACCCACTTCCCTATAGTGACTGCATCGAAAAGGAATGTTGAGATAATCTAAACGCTAAGAGAACAAGCATTCATGACACATAATCTCTACTTCAGCCAGAAGGCCCTCTGATATGTCCATTTCCACCAATATCTTAGCCATTATTTTGTCAAAATAGTGCATGAAGTCCTCCTCCACCACCACAAAACGACCAATTGTGTTGCCAATGCCTTCCAGCAGGGTGTGACTCCATAGAGGAAAAGGTGGGGCTGGAAGTAAGACCCGCAATTGTCTTTTCTTAACCCGCTCCCTTAGGGGGTCAAAATGGGCATGCCAACGGTCCAGAACCAGAAAACCCTCACCAATACGACAAAGTGAATTTAACACAGTCGTGGCATGTGCGTCCTCTAGGAAGATGATTACCATCTAGCCCTTGGCAAGTAAACTGATCATAGGCACATAGGAGAAGAGAGGCTTCCAATTTTCCGTGGCCCATGCAATCCAATCCTTTTTCCCCAGTTGACAGTAGTTGAGTCTACCTATAAGAGCCCGAGAGCATAATGCTTCCACCCATTCCATAAAAACATCACGACCTAGAACAAATCTAAGCTTCCCCTCTAAAGCTTTGTGGGATTTAGCTTTTCTTCGCTGCCGAGAGAGAACAAGGGTGCACTGAGGATCACTCGACGAGGGGGGAGGAGCCCCGTCCTTAAAACCCAACATGGAACCAAGAAAAGACAGAACCCAACAACGAAAACCCTGCGCCAAAAGTCAACAGGCTCAGGAAACTAGGGTTAAGAGCAACAAACCCTGAGGTTTGAGACCCGAAAAAAACAAGGGTCAACCCACTAAAACATGCCCAGAAACCCTAGAGCAGGAGGAGCGAAACTGAAACCGAGAGGGTCAGGAATAAAAAACTGAATAAGATGGCAAGAAAGGAGGTTGAACAAAACCCTACTCAGGTACAGAAAGCAAGTAAACGGCCCAGGTGAAAAAAAAAAACAAAGACGAGGTCAACTTCAAAAATCACCGGCTTCCCCAAAGGTGGCAGGGAGAGATAAACGATGTAAACAGAACCCATAACCTGTACCCCCCATGAAGCAAGAGGTTCAAACACGACGCTGAAAAACTCGCGAAGATCAACCGAGAACCAGTAAAAACCCAAGATAATTCCTACTTTTTTAGTGACTGGTTGGTACTAGTCCTCCACTAAGGAGGAACTCCAGTCGTCGGTTACCCACCAAGAGTAGGGAGGAAGGTCAGAAACAAATACAAACCTGGAGCCAAAAGGACGAAACCAGTACCCTGAGAAGAGGAGGAAAGAGCTAAAAATATAAGTCTTCTCCACCCCAGGAAAGAAATAACACAGAGCCCCTGAACTAGACAAAACCCAAGGCAAGTGGGAGCAGAAAACACCGGGTTCGTCCTCCGAAACATAAAATCCAAGGGATGAGAGTCGGGATTGTGACTCGCTATAGAGCCGTGCTCGCAAAGCGGAAACCATAGGAGCCAAACCCTGGACATCGTTCTCTCCTACACATCGGTTTCTATTATTATATAAAACCCATTATTTCTACTACTAAAGTCGTTTGGACCATTGGTTCCATCCAAGAAAGTTATATACCTATTAGTTCACATCACTTATTCATTTTCTTGTATTTTCAAATTCATCATATAGTATGTGATGTGGCTTTTTTTCTAGAAAATGATTCTTAACTTATGAAATCCTTGTATCTGTGTTTATATGTTAAAAGTTGTATTTTATTTATGAGTTGGAAAGTGAAAGTAATGAACATATTAGGCATTTATATTATAAATTTCATCTCCAATTATGATGGCAAAGGAACATAATGCCACATCACTTATTCATTTTCCTGTATTTTCGAATTCATGATATAGGATTGTGTTGTGGTTTTTTATTCTAGAAAAATGATTCTATAACTCATGAAATCTTTGTATTTATATTTATATATTAAAAGTTATATTTTATTTATGAATTGGAAGGTGAAAGTAATGCACATATTAGACGTTTATATTATAAATTTCATCTCCCATTATGATGACAAAGGAACCTCATGCATCTATCATAGTTTTTATATACCATGGCATATTAAAAAAGCAAGGGACAAATCTGTAACTATGACCGAAACTTAACAAAACAACTCTAATCCAAACTGAATGCTTCAAGACATCCAAACTGAATGTTTTCTCTTCATCATGCTTACCAAACTCTTGATGACTATGCTTACTTCGAACCCAGAGATTGTGAGCGTGCTCATAAGGAGCCATAGTAAGAAACCATAGTGATGAGGGCACTAGGAGATGGTCCAAGAAAGGTATATCCATCAGCTTCTTTTTTTTGCAAGTAGAAAAAATTGTTCCTTTTTATTCATAGGGAATCAAAGGTAACAAAAACCTTGTCAAATGTTATAAAAGTAAAACATCTCTAGATACATAAAGGAGGCAGAGCAATATACTGCTCTGTACAAACGACCAAAGATTTAAAGGATGAAGTCAAATTCTAACAAGAGGCACAAAAATTCAAAAAGAACCTTCTGAAATACAACAAAGGGTACTGCTGCATAGACCAAAATGTCAAATAGTACTCCAAAAGAGCATCATCATTGCTGGAAAAAAAGAAAAGAGCCATCTTCGATCTTCCTGTCATCAACAAATTCCTCAAAGAGAAGTAAACCCTCATCAGCCTGAAGATCTTCTTTGGATAACCTATCATCCATAGAATTGTCTTCTCTATAGATATGGATGATATCGAAATGTTGAAATGTCCCCAATGCAGCTCTAAATCTTGTACACCAATGTTCTAGCTCAATGACATGAAGATCAGATTTTTGAGCTGCCCAGTTCACAATGATCTAAGAATCGCCATATAGCTCAAAAAAAGGAAGCCCCATCATCTGAACTGTGAAAGTATCCCCCCATAATGCAAGCAATTCAACACGTGTGTTTGTGCCTCTACCACATCCCATATTAATGTGTAAGTAATGTGACCTTCCAATGTACATAATAGAACCCACACCACAAACACCACCAGCAGAAGCACCCTAAAAAAAACCAACCGAATAATTAAGAACCGATGGTTTAATAATAAAACTCACCTAAATCCTCAAGAAAGAGATGAGATAATCACAAAGTAAAGTGTTTACGGCAATGCACACCAAAGAGGATTGTGGTTTTAAGTAATCAAATAAAACTCTAGTCCTCGTCTTCCATATAGACCAACAGAAAAAAGAAGGTAGGTAGATAAAACTGGGATCATTGGTTGTCCAATTCCTCAAGTTCAAATTAAGGTCATGGCCTTCCCAGATCCAATCAATATTCAGTAGGAGAGATGTCTCCTTCATAACCATATGGCCAAAGAGGCAAGCAGTAAACATGTGATTAATAGACTTCGCCTCTCTACAACATAAACAACAAAGGTTAGGTCCTTTCCAGCCATGTTTAACCAAGAAATCCCAAGTTGTGATACAATTGTCCAAATTGAGCCAAAGGAAATACTGAATTTTCAATAGAATTCGGCACTTCCACAGATGTGGAAGCCACCATATGCAATCTGGAATACAAATATGTTGAATAATTTGGGAATACGCTTCCTTGGCCGTAACCATACCATTAGATTTGCTATATGACCACACCAAAGAATCGGTATCCTCAGAAATTCTGATACCCACAATGTTTAAAGAAAGAATAAAGAGTGACCATTCCTCAGCCCAATCGCTTGTCAACTCAAGCTCCACGGCCAAAAACCAGTATTCATCAGAAAATATTACACCACCACAATTCCTGACTTGACTAAGATGCCAAATATCCCGTGAATTGAGAAATGCGATTAAAGTAGGTGATAAAATAAAATTCAATTCCATACCCAAGAAATGGGCAAGACCAAGCCTGATTTCCTCGCAACTACCAAACTTTGAGCTCAGGGATCGACTGATCCAATGGTAAACTTTAATAAAACTATTCCATATCAGTGATGTACCTCTATTATGTAGCTCCAAATTTCTCACCCAAGAAAATAATGTCTGATTAGACAAATACTTCGACATAACAAATTTATTCCATAGGACTTTACCTGTCAACACCAACCAAATAATTTTCATATGGAGAGCCAGCCCTAAACAGTGTATATTTTTTATGTCCCAACCACAACAAAGAACCGGTTTAGCCAGATATTCCCAGTTGCAAAGATGGAATTTTTTGCCAGAAACTTCACTGCCCCATCAAAAATTATAGATTTTCTTTCTCAGAGTATTCATAATAGATGATGGAATAAGGACTAAACATAACTTGTATAACGGGATAGCCATAAGGACAACTATGATGATAATCAACCTACCACCCAGAGATAAGAAGCGATGAGACCAGTAATTAATCTTGTCAACTCTTTTAACCAGCCAGTTCCAATCCAAAATTCTATAATTTGATGGTTTAAGATAGAAACCCAAATATTTGAACCCAGAATCAATGAGATCTATACGATAATGAAGCAAAGAGATAATCAAAACCAAGGTTTACTTAGAAATATCATTACTAAGAAAAATCGATTTGTCAGTACTGATCGCCATACCATAAGCATCGCAGAATAGTCTCAAAATATTAGAGAAAAAGAGATAATCAAAACCAAGGTTTACTTAGAAATATCATTACTAAGAAAAATCGATTTGTCAGTACTGATCGCCATACCATAAGCATCGCAGAATAGTCTCAAAATATTAGAGAATACCTGCCACTCATTGAGCTTACCAATGCCAAAAATAACGACATCATCCACAAAAAGTATGAGTAACCATGAAGGTAGAAGAGAATTTCACCCATATTAGCTTACCCAAAAATTTAGCATCCTTAATCAGAAGACTTAAACCTTCAATAACCATGATGAAGAGCAGTGGAGAGAGTAGGAACCCCTGGCGTAGACTCCTCGAAGTCATGAAAAAAATGAATGGTGAGCAATTAATAAGTACTGTGAAGTAATTCGATGATACACATGCCATTATCCAAATAGTGGTTAAGATAGTTAGACCAAACTGTAAAAGCATCAACCTCAAATATCTCCAATTAACAAGATCATATGCCTTTATCAGGTCCATCCTCAGTATCAGAGCCTCCAGTTTCTTCAATTTGATAGTATATAAGCATTCCTGTGTAGTACCAAGAGCTTCAATAATTTGATGATTCTCAAAGAAGCCAAATTGTTCCATAGATAATGCCTTAGCAAGTATGGGTTGGATATGATTTACAATGACCTTGGAGATCACCTTGTGGACTAAGTTACAAAGATATATTGGGCGAAAATCCTCAAAGGTGTAAGGTTTGTCCCTTTTGGGAATCAAAGTGATAAAGGTGGCATTGATAGCCTTGGAGATGAAACCAACAGTTCGGGAGTGTTCAACAACATCCAGTAGATCATCAACAATTAAGTCAAAAAAATACAAGAAAAATTCAACCGTCCAGCCATACGGTCCTAGACTCTTATCTTTAGCAAATCCCTTCAAGATGCCTTCTATTTCCACCATAGTGACTGGCCTTTCAATATCCAATTCCTCCTCCAGAGAAAAAAAGAAGGATACTATTTAATAAGCTTTAGTTGGTATGAAATCAAAGATGTCTCAGGATCCAAAAACAGTTGAGAGAAGTGAAGATTGGCTTCAATTTTTAAATCAACCTGAGAGTGCAAATGCTTACCATGATTACTGTGTAAATCCCAAATCGAACTTGTGTGACGTTGAGCTTTGCAATAGAATGAAAAAATTTAGTATTAGCATCACCTTCCTATAACCAAATGGCACATATTTTTAATCTCCAAGCAACAACTTCATTTTATGAAATCAATCCTTTGCGGGTTTCTAATAGAGAAATGGCATCAAGCTCCTCCCGATTGAGAATTCTCGAATGTTCTTGAAGAAAAATATCCTGAGTATCGTGAGTGATGCCTGTCAATTCAAGGGATGCCCGAAATTTCTTGTTGTTTGCCCACTTGGATACCTCATATTTCAACATAGGTAATTTGGAATTTAAATAGTGTAAAGCATCAGAGCCAGATTCAACAGTAAGGGTAGGCCAGATAGTGTGCATCGACTACACAAAGTCTGAATCCTTAAGCCAGGTATGGTTGAATTTAAAGGGAAACCTATGAGCACTAGCATTCATTTCAACTTGGAAGATAACTGGCATATGGTCAGAGACTGTCATTTGAATGGTCCAAGAGTGATACCAATCCACCTTATAGATCCATGAATCTATCCACCTTATTGATCTAAAAGACTGGACAGGTTTTTTATATCTGATATCCATCATTCTCTTTATCCACCCTCGACCACCAATCTCTCGAAGGTTAAATATCACCCTAATTACCAGAACCGAGGTGCAATGTTGTCGTGCAATAAAGCTACCATTGTTTATATAATGGCCAAGGACAATAACGCTTTGATTCATTTGAACCATTGAAGCATCATGACCACTCTCGTTGTCCTTACCTCCCAAAGTGAGCTAAGGACAAATCCACATGATAGGTAGGGACTTCTTTTTAAATTTGGCTTGTCTTGTATCCCTAGAATGAATGCATTACGAGCTCTCTTGCACCTAAATGAGAGTCAAAACATTGTCTTGTACAACTTCCAGGAAAAAACTAAGTAGTTAAATACTTATTTTACCCGATATTCGACACACCCACTTCCGAAACCCCACTTCAACACAAATTTCACTTCGACAAATTTAACTTCAAACACAAACTTTTTACTTTGACCAAAATAAATTGGACAAGTATTCACTCTTTGCTTTAGTTCGACAAACTTTTCACGGGATTTTATTTTGACAAAAGTTTACTTCGACAAACTTATCATATTAAAAGGTTAGTTTTGTTATGTAAAGGATATTATTCACTTCGACGAAAAAATCATGGAGAGAGAGTTTCAATACAATTATACTTCAACAAGCCCATAATATTGAAGAACCTTTTGAAAGGTTAACCAAAATTTTACACGGTGAAATGTCGAAGATTCTTGATTTCTTTTATAAACAATATATGTTAAAATTGTTTACACAAGTAATTATGGAGAAGATGTGAGACTTGTTATCACTCCAGGAAACTCCTCTAGGTTGTAGCTCGAGGATGCCTAGTAACTTACAATGTTTTTAGGGTTTTCTAATATGGATCAAGTTAGTTGACCTATATAACCTTTCCACTCTCAAGGCATGCATAAAACTCACTCAATTACAAGGCTTTTAGTTACAATTGCTCGAAAGTTTGACAATAAATTGCAGGGATGAAGAACTCATCAGGCTGGCAGATTTACATACAAAACACATGCATATAAATGGATAAATCATGATAAGGATGGCACTTATAAATCAAATTGCACTAACAAACCAATAGGATGACAGCTATCAAATTTTAATCAATCTAAAAATGACCCAAATACACATTTAGGCATAAGTGCAACAAAGAAAGAGATGATGGCTAAACAGATCATAACAAAAGAGCTTATATTCATGAATAAGTAAAATGAGAAGCATGAAAGAATTATAGGCTTATAAATCCCCGAAGTTGAACCTTTATTATAAAATCGATCTTAGGCTTTATAGCCTTTTCACAAAAAGTACAGATCCTGAAACCTGGATCTGTTTTTACAAAAATACTCAAAAGTGACAGTTTTTGCAAATTAGGGTTTGAAACCCTACCTAACTATTTGTCTAACTATAATGAAGATCTAGTTCACTGACTGAACATTAAACAACTGAAGCATTTGCTGATGATCACTACTGCTGGTCCACTGTTAGTTAACCCACTGATTTCTTCTTAACAGCTAGGGTTGATGACTTTATGGCACTGTTTTGTCATAATAGATCTAAACAGACCCTTTCTGATATTTCTGTCAGCACCTTTTATCTTTAACTTACGCCCCTGCGCCATCTGCAGTCGCCAAAAAACGATCCTGTGTGCCCAAAACTTGCCTTTACGCCTTAGTCCGCTTTCAGTGGTTAAGTGGCCAGTCTATCGGACCCATTAGCTATCGAAAGTGGTACTTTTGATGGCTAGTCGACTGTTCCATCATCTGCCTAAGCCACCGAAAGCCCTGTTTTACCAAAAAATTTAGGTTTCGCTCAAAAATGCCTTTCCAGTCCCGTATGCTCATCTTTCTTCTTCTGAGGGCTTCGTGTTTGGAGTGTTTGCAGGGCCCTAGCTCATTTCAAGAGGCTGAATATTGATGGTTGCTTCAGTGAATGGAGCAATGTGCAGAGCTAGGGCTACATCCTCTCCTTGTTCTTCCTCAAAATCTGAATAGGGTAGGTTTAAGACATTCTCTCGGTGTGCTTCTGCCTCCTGAACTTTCTCACTGAAATCCAAATTCCTTTTTGCCTTCTTGGTCTTGGAGGTTTTTTTGTTGTTGTAGGGGAAATGGCCCTCCTCCTTCTTCTCCCACTCCTTGGAGTGCTAGATTTCTTGGTAGGAGACTTCCCTTTCTCCTCTGGTTGAAGGCTTGTCTCAAAGCCATTCTAGAATAGAAAATAAGGCCAAGCAATGTTTCTTTTATTCAACAACTCCTGGACCAATAGCTGGATCAGACCATGGTGGCACAGCCTGCCAGCAATTTTGGATGGCTGGGCTTTCACTTGATGTGCCATCTTCCCTAGACTCATGTGTAAATAAAAAGGTAGATTAAGAGGGTTTTTACCTGTGAAGTGGTTCATGAGTTTGAAATGATAGATCATTGCTCTATTGTATCTCCCTTCACAAGCTAAATAGACCACAATGGCCTTTAGCAACTGTTGCCATTTCTCTTCCAGTCATGATGATGGCATAGCCTTCTTCCATGATGTTCCCCTATGCTCAGGCTTGAGATATGATCTGAATTGCACATCATTGGGTATGGTGGTCTTGAACCACTTCTCTCCTCTGCAAGGGAGTTCAGTCAACTCTGAGATTAGTGCTTCATCTATGAGAAATTGTTCCCTTCCTATGACTGCTTTTGAACCATCAAATGACAAGGCAAAATCTTCAACCACCTGCTGATGGAAACCCTATATTTTTTCACAGAATCTGTAGCAGCCTACCTCCTGGAACAGTCTGCAAACCTCTGGGTGGGCCTCTAAATAACTTACATCACCTAAATCCTGCCTAAGAGCCGGTCCACTCTTCTTCATCTTGATGGGTGTATCTCCTGGGTACCTGCAAAACAACCTTTAGAATTTGTATACAATGTGCTTCAACAATCTTCTCCTTCAGAGCTCATCTTTCTAGTGAGAACAGTGCTAATTTTGAAAATGAAATTCAATGGAGTCCCAAGGCACTGATTATGAGGGATTTGTGTCTTATATGGAAGTTGAGGTCACCAAAATGATGACAACAGTTCGATCCTTGAGATCTCTTTTCCCATATCACCGTAACCTGCTTCAGCCAGAGCATTCAATGGCTATTTGATGATATTTGGGACAGGTGGAGGAAAACTGGAGGTTGGCAGTCAGATCAGTTTGTGTTACTTGCATAACGACCCTTTTCACTCATTTCCCACACAGTCACACGGCTCCAGCCCTTTTCGGTGGGTAATCATGCTCTGAAATGATCTTTTGTCTTACTAACGAGGTTGGATGTGACAGTTCCTAACCGTTTCCTTATTTTGACCTTTCGGTGGTTTAAGATCCTCCACGATTTTGTCCACTAGCTGCCAAAAAGCTGGCTTTTGGTGGCTAACTAAACATTATCTTTCTGGCTTAAGCCGTCAGAACCTTTACCCCATCGCCATGTTGAATTTCTACTTTCGGCAGATAGCGACTTTCTCAAAAGCCTTTTTAACTGCCGAAAACCTGTTCTTTCGGTGGTCAACACAAATGCCATAGCTTTCACCTAAACCGCCAAAATGGTTTTCCACCCGATATTTATCTTCCATATTTCGGTGGTTAGCATATGTGTTGCATCCTTTTTTAATCTATTGAAAACGACCCTTTTCGGTGGCTAATGAGATGTTCTAAGCCTCACCTACGCCACCAAATGTACCTTTCCTGATGCTGCTTGCCACTCACTTTCGGTGGTTTAAACCCTTTTTATCTCTCTCTCTAGTCTGTCGAAAGCGCCCCTTTTCGGTGGCTAATGAGTTTTCTATAGTCTCGCCTAAGCCACCGAAAGTGTTACTTTGACCCTGCTTGCTCAGACCGCTTTCGGTGGTTCTCCTTTGGCCCACATTCAACTGTTTAGCCGCTAAAACATAGCTTTTCGGTGGCTAATGAGATATGAAAGTCCTTGCCTAAGCCACCAAAAGCTACACCTTGTAAAATTTTTATCCAAATAAAAAACAGAGGCTTTCAAACTGTCAGTGATATTCATATCCTTCATTGCATGAGTTAAATTCTTCATACTATCAAAATAAATTATTTTGGGAGATAACATATGGCTCCTACTTGGGGATGGGAACCTCCCTGTGAGGTCCTAAGAACCCCAGACCAAAATGGATTTCCTGAAAAAGAATAATTAAAGCTATCTTCTAGTGTTCCATTGGGCATGGAGTCATTTGTCTTTTATAACTGATCCCCTGCAATCTTCCTGTAGCCCGCTTTTCTTATTCACGAAAACAACTAAAAATGACCTAGTTGCTCATATTAAGAGCTTATTTTCCTATCTACTCCTACTCCTAATTCTAATCAGTAGAATATTATTATCATGTGACATCATGCTTCCAATGAAGCCAGGTCAGAAGTTGATATGCTGAATTTATCCTTGATCTTGACCCGAAAAATAAATGAAACCCTAGCATGCAACAATGTAGTTTTGGAGGGTGACAAAACCAGCTATCATCTAACAAAAATATTTTGATATCTATGCTACTCATAAGTTCCAGATAGTCAGGAACAGGGTCATAAAAGCCAACAAGAAATACATTTTTATGTTGTTGTTCCAACTTAATGAAATGTTGCTACTGGTTGCATTCAGTGCTCATTACGTTAACTGTAGATTGCTCAACCTCTTACTGGGAAGGATGAGTTATGCCCTGCTATTCTGGACTTTTCATATCATAATCTTCCTCTTCATATCTGTTGCATTCTACATTTGTTTGCAAATCAGAAAACTGAGGTTTGCCTTTAGTATTTGTTGCAGATCCAAATTTGTTACATGCTGTTCCTTCAATGTGCTCATTATCTTTCGGGTTTCCAAAGGGGACAATCTGATCTTCTTGACACCCTAAGTCAGCAGATGCATTTGGTACAAGGTTAAAAGCATCTATATTATGGTTAACATTCTGAAAATCATTAATATCTCGATCACAATGAGAAGTGTCCCCTATTGCAGCATACTCTTCATAGCTATTATTAACCACAACATGCATATGTCTTTGATCATCTCTTTGCTGAAAAGTAGAACTAAAATAAATTCTGGAAGTGGACAAATCCTCGCAAAACTTAAAATATTCTTCTTTATTTACCTTTTCATCCTCAGCATGCAACTTATATTCTTCACAACAATTATCAAATGCAAACTCATCTGAATAGTACCTTTTACAATGCTCAATTAATGCTTTGTGAAAATCCTTCAATGATGAAATACTGGAAGGAGGTAAAGAAAAATACCACTGACGTGCATCACCATATAATGAATACATGAACATCTTCATGCTGTTGATGTAATAGATCCATGCATTCATGAAACTTGAGGAGGTGTTTAGACTGTCTTCTTCCTCCTCTTTGAAGACAGGTAGAAAATATCCCCATTCAGACAGATCAGGTACTAGATGTGGGAAACCAGGAATGGAAGAGAAGTCAAGAGGTGCAAACCTCCAAGCCAAAAGAGCAGCAAATGCTGTTGACATCTTTATATTGTGGAGTTTCCACTGAATTCGTCCTTCATGGAGTCTCTAGGGATGAGATCTTCACAAGCAATAGTGCTTGAAGATGTCCAAACCCTAGAATTTTCTGATGTATTTATAAATTCTTGAGAATTAAGTGTTTCAGCAGAAGAAATAATAGCAAAAATATTTCTTGAAATACCTGATGTAGCTTCATGTGTAGCACTGCTAGTCTGCCTTAGTGAAGCCCTAACTCTTCTCAGAATCTCTTCTGGATCTGAAACAGGTGTTGGTGGTGGCCCTTTATGGTTTTCTCTAGTACTTGGTCTTCTTGAAGCCACCTTATTTCAATGGAGTCGCCAGTTAGATGATTTACAACCAGGATAATGCCCAAACATTATCTATCATCAAAGCAAGGGTCTATGTCATCCTTGAGGGAAGCTGAGCTTCAGTCTTCTCTCCTCGGCAATGGCACCAATTTGTTATCACTCCAGGAAACTCCTCTAGGTTGTAGCTCGAGGATGCCTGGTAACTTACAATGTTTTTAGGGTTTTCTGATATGAATCAAGTCAGTTGACCTATATAACCTTTCCACTCTCAAGGCATGCATAAAACTCACTCAATTACAAGGCTTTTAGTTACAATTGCTCAGAAGTTTGACAATAAAGTGTAGGGATGAATAACTCATCAGGCTGGCAGATTTACATACAAAACAAATGCATATAAATGGCTAAATCATGATAAGGATGGAACTTATAAATCAAATTGCACTAACAAACCAATAGGATGACAACTATCAGCTTTTTAATCAATCTAAAAATGACCTAAATACACATTCAGGCATAAGTGCAGCAAAGAAAGAGATGATGGCTGGACAGATCATAACAAAAGGGCTTATATTAATGAATAAGTAAAATGAGAAGCATGAAAGCATTACAGGCTTATAAATCCCCAAAGTTGAACCTTTATTATAAAATCGATCTTAGGCTTTATAGCCTTTTTAGAAAAAGTACAGACCCTGAAACTTGGATCTGTTTTTACAAAAATACTCAAAAGTGACAGTTTTTGCAAATTAGGGTTTGAAACCCTACCTAACTATTTGTCTAACTACAATGAAGATCTAGTTCACTGACTGAACATTAAACAACTAAAGCATTTGCTGATGATCACTGCTACTGGTCCAATGTCAGTTAACCCACTGATTTGTTCTTAACAGCTAGGGTTGATGACTTTATGGCATTGTTTTGTCATAATAGATCTAAACAAACCCTTTCTGATACTTCTGTCAACACCTTTTATCTTTAACTTACGCCCTTGAGCTATTTGCAGTCGCTAAAAAATGATCATGTGTGCCCAAAACTTGCCTTTATGCCTCTGTTCGCTTTCGGTGGTTAAGCAGCCAGTCTATCAGACCTGTTGGCTACCGAAAGTGGCACTTTCGATGGCTAATGGACTGTTCCATCATCCGCCTAAGCCACAGAAAGCCCTATTTTACCAAAAATTTTAGGTTTCGCTCAAAAATGCCTTTCCAGTCCCGTATGCTCATCTTTCTTCTTCTGAGGGCTTCATGTTTGGAGTTTTTACAGGGCCCTGGCTCATTTCAGGAGGCTAGAGACTGATGGCTACTTCAGTGAATGGAACAATTTGTAGAGCTAGGGCTACATCCTCTCCTTATTCTTCCTCAGAATCTAAAGAGGGTAGGTTTAAGACATTCTCCTGGTGTGCTTTTGCCTCCTGACCTTTCTCATCGAAATCCAAATCCCTTTTTTCCTTCTTGGTCTTGGAGGAGGGGGGAGGTTGTTCTATTGCTGCAGCTGGGGAAATAACCATCCTCCTTCTTCTCCCACTCCTTGGAGTGCTGGATTTCTTGGCAGGAGACTTCCCGTTCTCCTCTGGTTGAAGGCCTATCTTAAAGCCATTCCAGAACAGAAAATAAGGCCAAGCAATGTTTCTTTTCTTCAACAACTCCTAGACCAATAGCTGGATCAGACCATGGTGGTACAGCCTGCCAGCAATTTTGGATGGCTAGGTGTTCACTTGATGTGTCATCTTCCCTAGACTCCTGTGTAAATAAAAGGGCAGATTAAGAGGGTTTTTACCTGTGAAGTGGTTCATGAGTTTGAAATGATAGATCATTGCTCTATTGTATCTCCCTTCACAGGTTAAATAGACCACAATGGCCTTTAGCAGTTGTTTCCAATTCTCTTCTAGCCATGATGATGGCACAGCCTTCTTCCATGTTGTTCCCCTATGCTCAGGCTTGAGATATGATCTGAATTCCACATCTTTGGGTATGGTGGTCTTGAACCACTTCTCTCCTCTACAAGGGAGTTCAGTCACCTCTGAGATTAGTGCTTCATCTATGATAAATTATTCCCTTGCTATGACTGCTTTTGAACCATCAAATGACAGAGAAAAAGCTTCAGCCACCTGCTGAAGGAAACCCTGTATTTTTTCACAAAATTTGTAGTAGCCTACCTCCTGGAACAGTCCACAAACCTCTGGGTGGGCCTCTAAATAACTGACATCACCTAACTCCTGCCTGAGAGCCGGTCCAATCTTCTTCATCCTGATGGGTGTATCTCCTGGGTACCTGCAAAACAATTGTTAGACTTTGTATACAGTGTGCTTCAACAATCTTCTCTTTCAGAGCTCGTCTTTCTGGTGAGAACAATGCTAATTTTGAAAATGAAATTCAATGGAGTCCCAAGGCACTAATTATGAGGTATTTGTGTCTTTTATGGAAGCTGAGGTCACCAAAATGATGACAGTAGCTCGATCCTTGAGATTTTTCCCATATCACTGTAACCTGCTTCAGCCAAAGCATTCGATGGCTATTTGATGATCTTTGGGACAGGTGGAGGAAAACTGGAGGTTGGAAGTCAGATCAGTTTGTGTTACTTGCATAATGACCCTTTTCACTCATTTCCCACGAAGTCACACGGCTCCATCCCTTTTCGATGGGTAATCATGCTTTGAAATGATCTTTTGTCTTACTGACGGGGTTGGATGTGACAGTTCCCAACCGTTTCCTTATTTTGGCCTTTCGGTGGTTTAAGATCCTTCGCGATTTTTTCCACTAGCCGCGGAAAAGCTGTCTTTTGGCAGCTAACTAAATGTTATCTTTCTTGCTTAAGCCACTGGAACCTTTACCCCATCGCCATGGTGAATTTCTGCTTTTGGCAGATAGCGACTTTGTCAAAAAAAAAATTAACTGCCGAAAACCTGTTCTTTCGGTGGTAAACAAAAATTCCATAGCTTTCTCCTAAACCACCAAAAGGGTTTTCCACCTGATATTTATCTTCCAGATTTCGGTGGTTAGCATATATGTTGCATCCTTTTTTAATCTGCCGAAAATGACCCTTTTCGGTGGCTAATGAGATGTTCTGAGCCTCGCCTAAGCCACTGAATGTACCTTTCCCGACGCTGCTTGCCACTTGCTTTCGGTGGTTTAAACCCTTTTTATCTCTCTCTCTAGTCTGCCGAAAGCGGCCCTTTTTAGTGGCTAATGAGTTTTCTATAGTCTCGCCAAAGCCACCGAAAGTGTTACTTTGACCCTGCTTGCTTAGACCGCTTTCGGTGGTTCGTCTTTGGCCCACATTCAACTATTTAGCCACTGAAACATAGATTTTCGGTGGCTAATGAGCTATGACAGTCGTCGCCTAAGCCACCAAAAGATACAACTTGTAAAACTTTTATCCAAATACAAAACAGAGGCTTTCAAACTGTCAGTGATATTCATATCCTTCATTGCATGAGTTAAATTCTTCATACTATCAAAATAAATTATTTTGGGAGATAACACAACTAAAAGAGGATAATTGCGGTTGCATACATAACTAAATCACACTTATATTTTTCACTTTTTACCTTATGTGACTCTTGTTCTCTTCTGCTCTCTTACTATGTTCTACTCTCCATTTTCCTTTCATTCTTCATCTACATACAAAGAATTAATTTGGCTTATCTTGGAAGCTACCTAGTAAAATTAAAGACTATAAATTAATACATGGCTAAAATCTACCTAATAACTCGACTTCTTAACTACTATGCAACTACTTAAATATGGTGAGACATGAACTCCATATCCTAACAGACAAACTGACAAAAATGTACTTCTACAGACTCTGACTAAGCTAATGAAGTTACAAAGATTTGATAGACATCAACTTGTAATTAATATTCCCAACACTCCCCCTTAATTATAAGCAAATGGGGATCATTAAAACAAAATTTTATCAAAAATTTCAAAGTTGGAATTTCACTTTGTGTATAATAAACTTTACTGCATGGAATTTTTCACTCCTAGGTAACTTCGCAGATACTAGAATGTGTCCCTTGTCAATGGTTTTGTAAAAATATCTACCAGCTAATCTCCGGACCTGTAAAATTCTAAACAAATTTCTTTGTTATTTACCAATCCTCTGATGAAATGATAGCTTGTGTAGATGTTCTTGGTTCTTGTGGAACACATGATTCTTTGACAATGCAATGGATGAACTCTTGTTGCAATAAATGGTTGTGGGTTCTGCATGGACCTACAAAAAATCTCTTAACATCCTTCGCATCCAAACAACTTGACATCCAGCACTTGTAGCTATAACATACTCTGCTTCTGCTGAAGAGAGAGTTACAATGGGTTGTTTTTTCGATTCCCATGACACAACACTTGCACCAAAATGAAATGTGTACCCATATGTGATTTTCCTGTTATCTATGTTTCCTCCACTAGACTTGTTGTCAGTATATCCAATAAGATTGAAATTTTTGAGGTTGAATATAAAATACCAAAATCCTTTTTGCCACTCACGTACCTTAGAATTCTTTTTCTTGCCTATCAATCAGATTATTTTGGTGACTCCATAAATCTTGAGATCAGACTGACTCCATACATGACGCCTGACCTCATCGTAGTCAGATACATAAGGTTTTCAACCATCCTTTAAAACAATATAGGATCTACATTTGTTCCATCATCATCTAAGCTCAACTTCAAACATGTTATCACTGGTGTGGGTGATAACTTACAATTAATCATTTTAAATCTCTTCAAGACTTCATTTTCATACTTAGATTGGGATATAAATTTTCCACTTTCATATTGTTGTTCTTCAATGCCCAGAAAATACTTCATAAGCCCCAAATCAGTCATTCAAAATCACTTTCCATAATTGATCTAAAATCCTCTATGCCAAAATCACTAGTAAATATTAAATCATATACATATAGGAAAACAATTAACATGTTACCTTTCTTGTTGACTTTGATGTACACCATTGGTTCACATTCACTTCTATGAAATCCATTTTGAATAAGATAGGAATCAGTGCGGTTGTACCAAGCTCTAAGAGCTTGCTTCAATCGATAAAGTGTTTTTTCATCATGTACACTTTTCCTTCTTGTATTGGAACCTCGTAGCATTGTGGTTGTTCCACATACACTTCCTCCTCCAAATAACCATTTTAAAATGCATATTTGACATCTATTTGGTAAACAGACCATTTTTTATGTGCAGCAATGGACAAAACTGTTCTGATTGTATCCATGCATCCAACAACTGCAAAAGTTTCATTGAAGTCTATGTCGGAATGTTGTGTGAACTCTCTTTCAAGTAATCTTTCCTTGTACTTCTACACATTTCCATCTACATCTTGCTTGGTTTTATAAATCCATTCTACACTTATCACATCCTTGTCATTAGGAACATCTACCGATTCCCATATTTGATTATGTTCTATGCATTCCATTTCTTCATCCATGGCTTGTGCCCATACTTCATCTTTGAAACCTTCCTCGAATGTTAGAGGATCATCAATTTGAGAAAATAGTGTAAAAAGTGAGAAAATATTTGGTGTATCAGCCTCATGTATTTCACACAAACTTCTTGTCTTTAATGGATTTGTTGATATTGAACTCCTTGAACTTCTTGATGGAGTTTGTTGTGCTCTTGGTGTGATTTCTAGTGTGGCTTGAGTTGCGACTTTTGTCGAAGTAGCTTGTGCTGTAACATATCGCGTTGTCCTGGGAATGGACAGTACTATGACATTTTTGCTTACATGTGGTGTTTGAACCACTTCCTCTATCATGTCATCATGTGCAATAGGATTTACAATTTTTATATTGTCCTCTACAGTTCCATCACATTCTTCATTTTCAACAAATTGAACATCATAGCTGATAATTACCTTCATTCAGTCTTCATTTACATATACAAAGACTTAATTTGGATTCTCTTAGAAGCTAACTCCTAACATTAAAAACTATAAATTAATACATGACTAAAATCTACCTAAAAAATTGGCTTCTAAACCACTATGTGGTTGCTTAAATATGGTAAGAAGTGATTCTGACTAAGCCAACGAAAATGTGATAGGTCACATCATCTTGTAATTAATATTTCCAACACAACTAATCCATATGGATGGTGCATTGGATTTATGGGAATTTAAGAATTTAGTAATAAATTACTTGGTTTGCTTTAAACCTTTATTAAAATTTCAATTAAATGTAAGTGTAGGTAGAAGATTTTAAGGGAAACTAATTGTGTTCCCATCTTTATCACCATTTGGTTGTTTTACACATGATAATGATGATAGTTATTAATGTTTATTAAAATCATTTTGAATTTGCTTTATGGAAATTTAAGAAAAGTAAGAAATTACTTGGTTTGCTTTAAAAACTTTTATTAAAATTTCAATTAAATGTTAGTGCACGCAAGAAATTTTAAGGGAAAGTAAATTTTCTCTTCAATCCTTTTAGTGCACAAATATGAAAAATTCTTTAAGACAATTCAAAAGAGTTGAACATTAGATACAAAATCTTACAATCTACTTGAGCATTTTGGATACACAACAATACATATACCCCATTTCAAATTTAGTTGATACCTAATATTGAGGACAAGTTCAACCATTATGTTAGTAAAGGGCATCAATCCCTTTTAACTACCCCCATTAACAAAAGAATTATGGTATATTAGAGGTTATATGTTGTGCCACGTCTTTTTCAATTAAAATGGGTCACCCCATTCATTCAACTCATTCATTCTGAGTCTAAG